>BROG01000281.1:600000-785000 GCA_030159075.1 Atrina japonica
TGGAAAGAAATTGTCGCAAAAAGATAAACAGACAACCCCCACACCCCCCCCCTTTACAAAAAAAACCGCATGATCTCTGACCTCAGGGTGATAAGAACCGACAGAAAGCTTACCTTTTTGACAGCATGCATCAATGGTGTGAGGCCATGGCTATCTGCAAAGTTTTCTGAAGCATTGTTCTGCAGTAAAAACTGCACAAGTCCAAATTTGAAATGGTTTATTGCAAATATGAGGGGTGAAATTCTGTAAGCACTAGCCGTTGTGAAATAATCGGGAATCATCTGTGACTGAACATCAAACAAGGGGATGTCCGGCAACGGAAAATCGTACAACATATTGTATGTGGCTCCCTTGGACAGTAATAACTTCAGCCAATTGCTGTAAAAACAAGACAGATTACATTATCAGAATACAATGATGCCCGATTCAACCAAATCACTCAACACTTATTTTTATTACCTTCAAGTTTGCTTTGACTAATTTTTTATAAATTATGTAAAATATCACTGAAGTGTAATGATGTTGATTACTTTATCTGGCATAAAAAATCTAGATTTTGGTGATTCGCTCGCAACCTGTGCTTACTAGATTCATCTGGCAATGAAAACTAACTCATTCTCTCTCTCTGATGTGTGATAAATATTTCATAAATACATATTGATATTGACAAAACAGAAAGAGGAAGTGAACAAGCACAGATAACCACAGATGTTGTATATTTGTCTGTTAACTTTTGAGGACAAATCTGCTTTATCTTCATACATTACAAGACATGCCAAGTCTTCTGTCATTCACCTTATCTTCATACATTACAAGACATGCCAAGTCTTCTGTCATTCACCTTATCTTCATACATTACAAGACATGCCAAGTCTTCTGTCATTCACTTTATCTTTATACATTACAAGACATGCCAAGTCTTCTGTCATTCACCTTATCTTCATACATTACAAGACATGCCAAGTCTTCTGTCATTCACCTTATCGTCATACATTACAAAACATGCCAAGTCTTCTGTAATTCACTTAAAATCAGTTTTAAAACCTATTCATTCATCATCAAACCTAATCACTAAACTTGTTCACAAAATCTTTACAGCTGTTAATCTACCTTGTCCACAAATTTAAATCATTTGGTCTGCCTTTTTCATAAACTTTAGACTTGTTCTCTTGTTCATGATCTCTGAACCTGTTCTCTTGTTCACACTCTCTGAACTTATCTAACTCCTTATCAACTTACATTGTCTGTTGGGACTCATCATGATTCACAAAACTCCAGAGGTAGGCTGCCAACACAGTTCTGTCAAATTTATCTTTTCTGTTTATCTCCAGTGCTTTATCGTTTTCTGAAAATCAAATCAATAGAATTGAAAAGAAAGTCACAAATCATAGCAAGTTTACATTGGTGCCTCCCATCTCACTCATTCTTTTTCTCAAGGAAAAGATAAAAATTGAAAGGTGCATGGTCTTCATGGAATCAAATATTGTATAAAAAATGTTGTAAGGATTCATCAAGGCAAACTTTTTTTGAATTGCAATTGAAAAACTACCAGTGCATGGATCAACAGAAAGGTTTTGTGAAACCATGTGTTTTTTTCTCATCCATCATCAGTAGCTTAGGTGTAAATATTATAGTATGAAAGTTACTTACCCACATAGAATTTGCCCAATTCATACGACTGATGTTTAAGAGCTGCATAATGTAGAGGAATACAGCCATTTTCATCTGTCTGACTGAATGAAACACCCCTATCAAAAAGCTGCTGGGCAACCTGAAATTATCAAGACGTTTCATTTTACTACATTTGTTTCAACTGTTGGACCAAAATCTAATTCAGAGGAGATATAGACATTATCGTCAGCATAACACAGTGTTAAATCAGTACATTTTGATTTTTTGTAGTTCATCTTACTGATTGTATATTACATAAACAATGATGAGGGAGATCAAAGATAACAAAGATCATCTCACACCAATATATATCAAATCCCCCTAATTAATCTGGCCTCAACCAATCTACTGATCACCACAACATTGAAAATAGACCAGGTCCAAAACAGGGTAATTTTTGCAAAAACAACAACAAACAAACACAAAAAAAACCCACACAGGATCAACCCAGGATCTGAAGGATGCAAGTTTGGTTGATGTATGAGAGGTTGAAGATGGTAAAATCTGACATCAACGAATCAACAAATTTTCTAAACTTGACATCATGAGTCCCTCCCCCTTTCAACTACGCAGAAGTGAACTAATAACAACATTCCTATTTAAATCTTACATTTACCCATTGAAGTCATATATTTAGTTGTAAGTCACCATCAAGTACATATCTAAATCACACTAACATCCTTAGCAATATCATTAATTCTATTCCAAATAAAAGTTTATTGTTAGTTTTAATTTTGTTTTACCCTACATTCCACAAATTTTCAGTTATATGGTGGCGATCAGTTTTTAATTGGTGGTCAAGAAACCGTCATTACAATGTACCAGAAAATAGACCAGCTTTCCGCAAGTAAATTAGCAAATTTTCTCACAAAATCAGCTTAGGTGCAAGAAGGACTCAAACCCATGCTGATGAAAGGTGAGACACACCATTTGCAACGCTATAAACCATTTGACGACAACGGCCCAAACAAATATCAGTAAACCTTTAATTACCTAAAGTGACTTACCTTCATTTGAAGATCAGCTTGTGGTCCAGCTGTTGTGTGGAGAGCTAGTATATGGAATAAATTTTGTCTTTTTTCATTTAACATTTGAACTTTTGAATTGTCTTTAATTCTTTTGAGGAGTCGCAAGGCAACATAGAACTTGTTCACACGTAAAGCTGCCTGAAAACGTAAAATTAAACATGACTCTGAGGTAACAAAAATGTGATTGGCAATCTGTTTAAAATGATAATCAATAATTAGTTTGTAATCAGGCACAACAAAGTAACCAATAATCAATTATCTAGTCAGTTTCTTTTTATCAAAGAATTTTTACACTACTTCATACCATTTTCAACATGACATTCCCTGCTTTCAAGTGTCTATACTGAATAGTTTAATTTCTAAATACATGTATTAAATATCTCTGAAGTATGGGGCACCCATTATAAATAAATAAAAAAGGATTTATCTTTCTACTTCATAAAGTATTTCACCTGCAATCCTTAATATACATTTTAGATAATAATGAATAACAAACCTCTATTGTTGATGCATTGATTTCTCCAACATCTAAAACCATGTGAGCAACACCTTGTAACTCCTTCCTAATGGACTCCTGAAATCAGATATGGTTACAGTTAGGTATACAAATCATTTCAATTTTAGACACAAATAACATATCCTTAATTACAACGATTTAGATGATTAAACATCTAGGTAAATTCTGTCATCTGATAACTGACAAAAATCATAAAAATACATGTAATAATCAGAATTAAGATATCTTTCTGAATGTGCGAGTATAAACAATTTAACAAAATGTGCTGTACCAATTCTGTATAAAGTAACAAAAATGAATACTAACTGGTTTTTCTTTACAAGTACGCTAGGCTTACATATTATGACAAATTTATGGTTACCATGACTCCCTAAAAAGCCCCAACCTATAATTTTTCAAGGCAATTTTGTCCATTTTTTGTTTGTTATGAAAAAATCTGAAATTTATTTCAAGTTAGATATCAAAGTAAAAAAACAATTTCTACTAACTTTCAAGTTAAATATCAAAGTAAAAAAACAATTTCTACTAACTTTCAAGTTAAATATCAAAGTAAAAAAACAATTTCTACTAACTTTCAAGTTAAATATCAAAGTAAAAAAACAATCTCTACTAACTTTCAAGTTAGATATCAAAGTAAAAAAACAATCTCTACTTACTGTTGCACGTCTATCATTACTGGTATGGAACATCAAACAAATAAATTTCTAACTCATCAACCTCTGTTGTGACATTTAGACTTCACCAAATCAATAAATAGTTTGGTCTACTAACATAATTCAGGAGTTAACAAATTGATATTGCATGTAAAAATTATTATAAGATTTTGATTCTAAATCATACACCCCTGAATTCTGAAAGTGGACTAAACCATTCTTTGAAATGGGCAGGTCTAAATGTGACTTTGATGAGTTAATGGCAATCTTACTAGTAAATATAAGCTTCAATTTTGACAACAAATAATTTTGTGTCTATACTTTACCTGGAAGATGGAGTATTGCACTCGTTCTTCCTGTTCCATGGGTTTCGTAGGCTTCCATAACCAAGTTGGTTTCTTTACTTCCTTCTTCTTTTCAACTTCCTCATGATATATAGTCGGGGCAAATACTACTTTCTCTTTCACATTGGCACCTTTCTGTATGAGGACTATTGCACAACTGTTTAAAGCAAGGTCAAATGCACATTGCAGGTTAATCAGATAAAGATTACAAAATGACACTGTATTTCGTTTATATTCTATCTCACGAGTGTACAGGGAACAGCTAAAATATTTTCCTTAGGCATCGGGGAACTATAGGGGAAATTTTTACCATAACAGATATGGTATAAAAATTTGGTAAACAGTCCAGAATAATGCAAACTTTTTTGCATAGTTAAACCATATATATAAACTAGAGGCTGAATGGCTCAGTGGTATCTCTATATACCATATTTGTCCTTCAAATGGCGCCTGCTCTAATAAGGGCGCCCCTGGATATTTTTTTCATGTAGATCTACTGACTGTTTGAAAAAAATAATTAGTTTAGATTACTGCCCGACATCATCGTACTTTTGTCTTTTTAGAGCAATAAACATCAACTATATCCTCAAAATTGCAAAAGTACACCTTTTAACTATGTTGTAAGCAATACTTTGGATTCTATCAGTGATTTCTTTGATGCAGGGAGGTCGCCATTGACGTTCATGAACAAACGAAATGAAGGCAGTCATAGTTACGTTTTTCGTTTTTTGCTTTTTTTAAATGTATTCACTATCGTAAAAATAACACTTATTGTATATTTTTTCTACAAAGAAACATGAAACTTGTCCAATTATTTGCTCACTCTGTAACTTTTTAAAACTGAATTTGGGTTCGGGATTTCAAGAGAAGCGTTGTCATTCAAACTTCTCATTTCGTTTACTGCTGTCATTTTAAACCATTTGCTGCAATTACCAAAATCTCACATAATACCAGGTTTACACTTTGAATGTCAGAGATCGCATTAAATCAAAGAAATTGTTCAAATTGTCGGCTTCAATGAAGCATCTGTGTTGGGCATGTATCACTCATAGTCGTAATGCCTATTTCCTGATGTCGCAGCTCAAACAGTAAATCTTGATTTGACAGTAAGTGACTTAGTGAGTAACAAATTTTGCTACATTGTTTTTTCCCCCTATTAATATAGCGGGCGGATTACAAAGTAATTAACTCAGTACAAACAGCTATAGTGCCTATACATTGTAGATAACTTTGCATAGCGAAGTATTTTACCATTTTTGGCAACGTAATCAAAATGCGCATCATGAAAGAAAAATGTCAAAATAAGGGCGCCCTGTACTCCAATTACCTGTGCCATGTGCCCTTTTTAGGTCAAATATTGTATGTAAGCTAAAGGCTTAACCATCCGGTGGTGTATATATATATAAACATGAATTTTGCCATTTGTTAAAAGGTCTACAAGGTCAAATAACACCGATTCGGTGTAGGCAAACTTCCCCATATACTTTGGATCTAGGAAAGGCTTGAACCAGGGTTGACTAAAGGTATAATTGACTTACCTGTCATGGCCATTCTTAATTGCAAATGATAAAGGCGTGTTACCATTGTGATCCCTCCTATTGATTTCTGCTTTTCTCTGAAGAAAAGTGTGTGTTTGTTAGTTCAAAAGTATAAATGCTCTCGTTTAATGTACTTTTATTCTCAAACGAAACATATTTCTATCAATATAACAATTTACACCAAGAAGGGGATAAACCAAGATAATTACTGTCAGACTTGAAAAGATATCTTTACATTTCAGGATTGTGTTTACATGATTACATAACAGTAAGTACTATAAATAACTTTCTCTTCATGAGAAATTAACTTTTGCATAAGATATTGTCTGATGCACACAAGGTGGCGGGGTGGAGTAACCTTTTGCTTATCATACAGATGATTCTACTCACTTTTCTGTTATGACAAGCTGCACGGGAAAAATGTTTTATTCCTCACTGGATATTAGACAAATAGGAACGCTTAGTCTAGCATTTGTAATTTCAATTATTACCTAAAATTCAAACTCGCCAAAAAAGGGTTCACAAGACTCTGGCCCGCCAGGTTGTATAGATTTTACTATACCTTTGCCCAGACTTTATTTGACATTGGCCAAGAGCCAATTTTAAACCATTCTATTAATCATTTTTATATTTCTTGTAAATTTTGAACACATATCCACAAAATAATTATGATACAGGAGCCACACATCATAACTTGCATTACCTGTAGAAGATGGGTACAACAAATGGTGGCGCCCCTTTGAGCTGCAAGATGAAGTGGAGACTGGCAGTATTTATCAGGATCGTCTAGGTGACTGTCACCCATGGCATCAGTCAGTAGACAGCACAGTTCAATGGGATCCAAGGAGTTTGTGTCTCCAAAGCTGAAAATGATAATAATACTTACAGTGAAACCTAGCCTAGACATGAATTCAAGTTGGAGACCATCTAATGACCAAAAGTCTGAAACAATGGACATATAGTCTAAACCCAAGAAATATTACTGTTATCTCACCTAAGTAATCAAAACATCAATTGGCAAACATTTTAAAAGCGTAGTGACCCAGGAGTAAGCAATTTCTGAAGATTGTGAAGTCAAAAAACTGGCAAACATTTCCAAATCTTGACCACAATCTGACTCTTCCTAGACTTTAATGATTTGATTAAAAAGCTGAGGAAAATTGTTAAGCGGAAAATGAAATGTTTCACAGAGACAAACCAAAAACAATATGCGACACCAACTTCTATCTCAGGGCATAACAAAATCATCAAGCGTACAACTGCTTTTATGACATGCATGGGGAAAATTATCAAATGTTGTAGCAACTCAATACAATTGAACTCATAAACTACCAATGAAAATAATACAAGATACTGTGTAAGGAAACATACCTGTGAAGATACTGTGTAAGGAAACATACCTGTGAAACTTATCAAATGCATAATGAAATGGGATCCTATCCCGTGAACATTTCAGGAAGAGGTTCGCTTTTCTGTCGATCAGTAATTCCTCCAAATCTGTGCTGGCGTTAGATGTCCCAGCGTTGTTACTGACCGCCACATGTAGCGGAGTTCTTTTCCATTTGTCAAGTGCGTTTATATCAGCACCGGCATCCAATAGTGCTTTCACGATCTCCACCTTGTTAGCTACGGAACCTGAAAGTAAACAAGGATACTGCAAAGGCTGGACAAAATACGCCTGTCATGGGTAGATAAGCAGTTATTTACTCCGTATACAGGGCTCGACATTAACATTTGTCCGCTTGTCCTTGTCCAGGTGAAAATTAGCTTGGACAAGTAAATCTTCCTAAGCACTTGTCCGAGGGGACAAGTTAAAATAATCAGAAATATTTATAATTTATTTCAAACCTTAACTAAATGGATTTGTATCCATTTAAAGTATAATTTAAAAGTGAAGCTTGAATTACTCAGATAAACATCGTGATCATTTTATCTTCCTATGCATAAACATAAATGGACGTTGATTTCGATAAAATTATAATAAAGAAGATGCCAATGTAGAGTCATGAGGTCTTCCGAGATATAATCACTAAAACGCTTGTCGCCTATGAGAAATTAATAGCTGTTGTGGCTGCAGTGACCCTGATTAGATTACAGATTTTACTTGAAGCATGTTTGACAACTTATTGGTTTACGACTGATAAACAAAATAATACTGAAAACTGCGTTCAAAGAAACAAAAGAAATAAAGAAAGACAAGTTGAAATTGAGATCAGTTTTAAAACACTCTGCAATCAATCAATCTCCCAAGATCACGCTTCCATTGATAAGGGTTTGTTTATTATAACAGTGTAGATCTATTTATTTTGAAAAGTGTCTAGTATTAGACCTAATCATAGTGTGTGAATACACATATTTGTTTTGTTTTCTTTCTTTTTGTTCTATTGGTAACATCTCTATCGCTGCTGATATTTTCCGTTGTATCATGAATATTCTCTTACCTAGTAGGCCAGATATTTTTCTTATTTTAATGATCCTATGATTTTTCTTTTCTTTGTAAATTATGGACACGTGGATTTGTGATTTGGACAAATTACTTCTGAAATTACTTAATTCTTAATGTACAGCCCTGGTATAACTGCCGAAAAATTTTTATTTACAAACTTGGCCGAGCTTTATGTAAATAAACCTTGTCATAAAATTTCAAATTTATCTGTTGACAATTACTCAAGTTATTGAGTCGAAATTGTTTCCGCAAATTTACATGAGGCCATAACTCCATATATAACCGACAAAAAATTTTGGTTATCGAACATGCTGAGCTTTTATGGCAATAAACCTTCTGATAAAGTTTCAAATTAATCTGTTGAAAATTACTCAAGTTATTATGCGGAAACTGATATGTGCACGCTCGCGTGAAAACGTAATATTACTTACTCGTCTTTGACGAGGACATAAAATTTATTTGGTGATTTTATGATTCGTTATGACTATTAAAAGTTACATGTTATCTTAAAAAGGTGGTAATTCTGATGCAATTTAACCCATTTACCCCTAAAGACACATTTAGAATGGTCTAAGTCATTGATTTACAGAAGAGTCCATTGTTTTTCAAGGGTTGATCAGTTAAAATCAGTAAACTTTTTGTCTACCTTTAATTATTTCTTTCAGAGTTTCATAAATAATCCACATATTATCATTTTTATCCATCATAAAAAAAATTCTTTTTACTGAGAAAAATACCATTCATTGCATCCCACAAATATGGTGCTTAGGGTTGACCAAATGAATGTTTGAATGTTGTTTTACACAACATTCAACAAGAGTTTAGTTATATAGTGGCAAATGGTTTTTAATGGTGGAGGTGAGAACCTGGCCACTATATACGCGGGAAGAGACCACAAGTCTTCTGCAAGTAAACAGCTTAAGGTCCAACTGGACTCCAACCTGCTAGAGGTCGGAGACGTCAATGTTTTACAGCGCAAGATTCTAACCACTCAGACAGTAAGGCCTCCTTGTTGACAAAATGCTACACCAATTAAGTTACTAACTTTGCAAAAAGAAAAATGTCAAATCAAAAGCTTTGATGGTCATTCATATTGTTTATGTCAATATAGTTTTTTTTCTACTCACTGAGAAATAACCAAAAGATAACGTTTACAAGAAAAATAGAAAGAGTACGTGATCAGGTAACAAGGTCAAAATGTTATTTTTGTGGAAAATTATGTTGATGATAATATATACCTAACGTGTTAAACAACTGCCTTACATATAAAAATAATCACCTGCCCAATTCAATTTACCAAATCATGTTTCCATCAAGATGAAATTTTCAAATGTTTTGGACATGAAGAAGGTGACACGAGTGTTTACTTACAGGAACTCTCCAAACAACTGTGTAGTGCCGTTTGTTTTGTTTTACTATTCCGACTGTTCACAGCGTCAGCTCCTGCTTGTAACAGTAACTTCACCATCTCTTTCTGACCTTTACTGCAATAGTGTTGGAAAATATGTCTTCATTACAGTTTAAAGGGGCATTAGCTGTGCTTACCAACAAAACAGTATATCAATTTTTTCTACTTTTACTATCTGTACTTTATGTACAATAACAAATAAGAGCTATACACAAACATAAAAAAGGTTATATTCCAATATATTTTTTGAAAATAAGGTCATTTCCAGAGTGGTATTAATAGACAAATAGTAAGATTGAATTACTCAACTGCAAGTGAAAAAGTGCCAAACTTGGGTTTCTTAAGCAATTTCCCCTAAATATGTAAGAACATAAGAATTTATGACAGTGTATCTCTTTTTTTGTTATTGTATATCAAAAAAATCTAAGCAGTAAAAAAGAAAAAAAAAGAAAATTGAAAAAACAAAACCCACAGCTAATGTCCCTTTACAACAACAGGACAAAATTAAATTAAAGGTGTTATTTTATAGATTGTTATGTAAACCTTCATAATTTGACTTGTTTACGACCATATATATAATACAGGAAAGGGGCTGAAACTCGAGATATGAAGAACTTACCCAGCAGTAGCAGTGATCAAGGTCTCTTCAGTCTCTTTATCCAATGGGTAGGTCACATTAACTTTGGCACCAGAATCCAACTGAAAAAAATTGAGCAAAACCGGACATGTCAAGAATACAGGAAAACAAAATTTTATTTGGAAAAATTCCACATTCATTTGAGCAGTTGGCGTGTATGCTTGATCATAACTGAAAGTGCTAAAAAAAACCTTAACCTCCAACTTACAGTACTAATGAGGAATATGGTATTCAATTTAAAATCTAGACCTATATTTTTAAGTGGAGTGATAATTTCTCCTGAAATTCTTAACTCAAATATTTACAAGTTTATCTTAATGATATGAAAATTTTAATCTTGATATTGAATTGTTTGTTGATAATATTCACATACACAGAGGTGAATGCATTAAAAGCTTCAAGGCTGGCACCTCTGCATATATATGCAATTTCCAATTCCATTTAAGTACAGTTAATCTCCTACTGAAAATGTGCTGTGACTTTGTCTCTGGAGAGAGTGTAAGCAGACATTACCAAGTTGATACAAGGTTAAATCCATATAACCTGCAGGATGGAGTATTAGGAACTCTCTCTTGACCTAGACGAGTTTAAATTTTAGATAATATATCAAAATTACACTGGAAATAATAATTGTACCTACTTGTTGTCATACCTACTATTATCCAGTTAGTAAGTAAATGTTTAACGAGTTGACCCTGTGATAATCAAAAGGTTACTCCAGCCCTGCCAAGTTATGTGAATCTAACAATGCCAGCAATCCGTAAAAACTGAAGTTGAATTTGAGTAAATATATGGGGGTTAAAGTTTAAAATTACATACCAGCAATTTGACTGCCTGTAAATTATTAATCTGTACTGCTAGAACTAAAGGTGTCAAGTTTGATAAATTCTTCCCTTCTAACTCTGGTTTGTAGCTGAGTATAAACTTTAATCCCATATTGTTCTTACTGCTGTCACTCAAATTTTTCTGTGACTCTACCATAAAGTGGACTGCTGAGTATTTCCCTGTATAACAGAAAAAAATAGAATTATTGTATACCTGGAAATTTTCGCCCCCGGTTATTTTTGCTGTTTTACGACAGTAAACATTTACACCAGTCTTAAATTCAATCCAAGTCATCATAGTCTTATAGATAGCATGTATGTTCGTGCTTCAATTATTTACCTTGAAATTTTCGCCCCTGGTTATTTTCGCCTGTGGTTATTTTTGCTGTTTTACGACAGAAAACATGTAAATTCACTCTAAATCACCATAGTTTTATGGATAGCAAGTATGTCCATGCTTCAGTTATTTAGTTTGAAATTTTCGCCTTCATCTTAAATTCGCCCTCTTGTCTAAGGGCGAAAATTATACAGGAGTGAAAATTTCCAGGTATACAGTATCAAATCGGCAAATCACAGATGCATTTTGTCTTATAAGACACATTTCAGTGTCTACATGTGTAACTTGATTCAAATTCTGAATCCAAATTCCATACGTTATTCTGAATCCAAATTCAATCCAAATTCCATTCGTTATTCTGAATCCAAATTCCATACGTTATTCTATATAATCCATATACTATATTTTTCACTGAATCCAAGCTCCATATTATTCTGAATACAAATTTCATGTCATTCTGAATCCAGATTCCATACATTTACATCAGTGCAAGGTGACACTGAATAACTCCACTTTTCAATATGTGAAGTGCAACTTGAAATAAATTAAAAAAAAAACACAAACAAAAAACTGACCGTATCTTGAATATTCTTCCTTCGTTTCCTCTTCCGAGTATTTTTTCTGTACGGTTTGAGAACAATCTACACCTGTTAGCTCTATCAAGGTCTTCATGAAATCCAGGCAGTTTTTCAGTTTGGCTTCCTCTGTTTTTTTCTACAAAAAATATAAAGACGACTCACATTCCATCTTACACTTCCATGTAGTAACAGCACAAAAAATCCGGAAGACCTTCTATTATAGCTGCAGTCCAGCAATTCTGGATTGCAAAATATCATAGATTCTCAAAAAATGTTGATTTTTATTTTCTTTTTAAATGATATTACGCCACATTTATCATGATTCTTCAGTTATATGGAGAATCTGATTACAATGAACACTCTATATCAGCTTAGGTTCCAGCGGGTCGAAATTGCATTGACTAGAGAGACTTCAGTTTAAAGCATGTTGCTATAACCACTCAAATCCCAGAAAATGCTGTCAAGAAAAAATCAGTTACTGTAACAACAGAAGGGAGAAATGCATCTAAAATAAAGATTCCATCACATTTTATTTTTATATATGCATATGTGCAAATTATTTCCCCCCAATTTGACACAAATTTACAATAAAATTCCAAACTGTGTTAGCAATGACATTTCTCCAAAATTGGCAGACGAAAGCCAGCACCATGTTCATCTTGTCTCCACTCCAGCAATCATGATAGTGTTAATTCTCTGATTTTCTCTATAAAATGGGACATATACATCAAGTTAGGCAAACACAACAAACTCAACACTGCAGCATGGGAAACTAATTTAGAGAAATTGATGGATTACAGAATTTTGTAATCTAAAATTGGAATCCGAAATGTTTTGAAGTGATTGATTTTCTATTACATCAAACTGATAATCAAACCATCACCAATCCCTGGGTACTGTAGATTACTTTTATTTCATGTGAAATTCAATTTCATGTTAATCAACCAGACACCTGGAACACGAATTCATCACATAATTTTATACTATTGCCTAATTTTTCGCGAGTAAGATATATACAGGTATGTGTGTTGCTTCTATTGTTGCGTACCTGATTAATCCTCCATTAGGCCTCCCCCATTCTTTTATCCATCCATGTCTTTGTTTTAGTTTGTTTTGATTTCACAGAAAGTATTTGTTGATTGACAATTTCATTTACTGAAGGATTTTACAGGGACCAAACATACATACAGGGTTCCTATACCTTTAATAAAACAAAATTCCCTGATTTTTTCTGACTATCTCACCCTTTTCTCTGACCTATTGTAATGTGCCGAAGGCATGGCACCATCCCTCTACAGAGGTCCAGTGGCATGCCCCAGAAAATTTTGAAAGAAGGAAGTTATTTGGTGGGCTCTGATGCATTTACTGATGAAAATTGACTTGAAATTCAAGCAAAAAAACCCATCATTTTTTCAAGGATAAACAAATATTTGATTTCTCCCTGACTTTCCATGACTCGGACTAAAATTCCATGACTTTTCCATGATACAATGACAAAGCCACCGAGCAACGAACATGGTTGTTTAACGAGGGGTCTCTGTAGTCTGAGTGCAACTAACCTGGCATTCCAGATATGCTTTGCATGCCAATAAAATTGGGGTATAGCCTTCATTATCAACCTCCGTCACCATTTGCTTCAACACTTCCAGTGATGATCTCTGGGAACCCTGTTTCTTCAGTGAAGGTACATTGTTCTCTGGGGCCTTTACACTATCCACATCATTAGCATCGACCTCCATTTTTTCGTCAAGCCCATTCTCTTTAATGTCACTTTTCGAGGACTAAAACATAATACAAAAACATTTACAAATCATAATTATCATTTGAAATTATAAAACCTGAGTTTTCACATATAGTGTTGATCAATCAATTTATCATAACAGAAATTGGATGATACTGTTATTCTTTGATAAAAATTTGTAAAGACCATGTTGCTAATCCAAAAATATATGTGAAAAATTCTTTAACTCATAAACCCCTAAAAAACAATTAACTCTTCATTAAATCAATGACATAAACCAGTCCAAATGCCTTTAGAGATGTATGGGTTAAAAAAATACTGGAGGTAAAGTTGGAAATCCCAATGATATACAAACCTCTGTGGCCAAAATCTTAAGCAAGGGAGACAACTCAGTTTCAATACACTGATCGGCTAGCAGATGTAATGCGTTTTGGCCTTTATCATTCTTCTCTGCTGAAATGTTTCCACCGACTTCAACCAAGTATTTCACAAGCTTTATATTCACCTAGAAAAAGAAAGGCATGTTTGAGAAAAAATATGACCCCAAACAAGTTAACCTCCCATAACTCTGGTAAATACTGTTGAATCTTGACGGTGTTTGAACTAATCTTGGGTTATTTCAATATGAAGCTTTAAACAGAGCTAAGTTAAAATTTGAGGAAAGAATCTCAAGTTATTTAGCAAAAACCAAAAATGTTTCAAACAAACACACCAAAAATCAAAAGACAAACCAATTCGATCTTCAGTGTCAAGTTCATGAAAAAACAGTAGCTGAACATCGTTCTTTGGAAGCACATAGAATAGATCATTTTTGAAATTTCACTACTTTTGGACATACAAAATCTAAATTTTCAGGAGCTATCCGTTTTCACAGAAACCAAAATCTACAGAATCAAGCTATTTACTAACCAAGATTGCAGTAAATGGCCATCAATTTAAGACTCACATGTATGAAGTATGTAATTTCAATATACTTTATAAAATTACCTTGCTGATCGCCAGCGTAATAGCTGTCTGTCCACCCTCTGTTTTCACAGCGCTATCACAACCGGCCTTCAGAAGCAGTTGGGCAATCTTTACTGTGGTGTCCATTTTTGATTCATAATCTTCCTAAAAATGATTTGTAGTAGTAAAATTATTGTTATTAACAACACATAACTTTACGAAACCACAGAAAAACATACTCACCTCATACCAACATGGACTAAACAAAGATGACAAAGTTCACCTCAGATCTACATTATTTTACATTACTCCAAAGAACCTGACCTCGAACAATCTTTTTAATCACTGCATTGAAAATAAACAAGTCCAAAACAATCATTTTTTAAAAATACCACCCCTACCCACCCAAGAGAAAACCACAGGACTAATCCAGCATCTAAAGCAGCCATAGCATATACTAAAATGCATTAATCATGTGATGTATACACAATAAAAAGTTAAGTCAATGTATGAGCAGTAGAGACACATGAACCTGACCACAACCAATCTTCTTAATGATATGTCAAGGCTGATACTGGGGCAAAAGCTTAAGCCCCTCAACTTTGCAAAGGGCACCTGTCTTGATGCACATACACTGTAAAGTTTGTCAACATAAATAAGATATCTCCAAATATGGCTGAAACTTTTCTCATTCCTTGATGAAAAAAGGTTGGTCTTTTGGTAGGCAAAAAGATCAATTACACAATAAACATGGGCAGACAGATCAATTACAGAATAAACATGGACAGAAAGATCAATTACAGAATAAACATGGGCAGAAAGATCAATTACAGAATAAACATGGGCAGAAATATCAATTACAGAATAAACATGGGCAGACAGATCAATTACAGAAAAAACATGGGCAGAAAGATCAATTACAGAATAAACATGGGCAGAAAGATCAATTACAGAATAAACATGGGCAGAAAGATCAATTACAGAATAAACATGGGCAGAAAGATCAATTACAGAAAAAACATGGGCAGACAGATCAATTACAGAATAAACATATGGATCAATTACAGAAATATCAATTACAAAATAAACATGGGCAGACAGATCAATTACAGAAAAAACATGGGCAGAAAGATCAATTACAGAAAAAACAAACCGAGAATTAAAACGCTTACCTTGTTAACAACCTTTACTGTATTAGCAGCAATATGATGAAGCTAAAATTGTAATAAAAATACAATATAATAAACCTGAGATGTTTCCAATCCAATACATCTTGGCAGAACTGAGCAATTAGATCTCATAATGCTACATGCCAATTTTGGTTAAAATTTGAGGAAAAATTCTTATTTGATCAAAATGTTGCAAATGGCTAGACAAAATTAAATAAAACCAAAGCAAAACAATCCCTGATCTTCATTATACAAAACAAAACAAAAATAACCCAGGGATCATTACCATAAGGGTTACAAGATTTACTTTGAAAAAAATTATCATTTTTTAAACAAGTGGTAAATAATGTATGTTTTGTTGGTGTTCTATGCCACACTCAACAATTTTTCAGTTTTCCATGGTGGAGGAGAGAACTTGGTTACGATGTACCTGGGAAAAGACCAACAGCCTTCTGCAAGTGAACTAGCAAACATTCTTACAAAATCAGCTTAGATTCCAGTCAGGCTGGAACCTGTGATGATCAGAAGTGAGAGACTTGATGGCTTTAAGTAAAATGCCCTAAACATGGAGGCCGTGGTAAGTAATAGAATACGACTGATAAACAAAAATTAGAAATAGATTTAAGTGAAGACACACATTAAATACAAGGACAAGTAGACAGTTAATGTAGTGAAAATATAAAAACAAACTAGTCTTTGCTGCTGTAAATATATAAGTGTTTAAAACTGGAACAGACCAGAAATATTGGCTCATGGTCAACTTCAAGAACTGAACACCCCAAAAGAAAATCAAAATTATTGGTCCTGTACAGTTCAGATTTGTGAAATCTTACTGTAAATATCAATCTATAAATGTGACTTAATCTTCAGTACATGAACAATCACGTAAAAGTTTAAATGTACAATACTTACAGCATTCCAGCCATTTATATCTGTAATAGCTGGGTTAGCTCCTTTATTCACGAGGTAATTTATTTGCTCGTACAAACTCCCTGTTAATCGACTTCTGCTGGCCACACTGATCAGTGTCATACCTAATATAGATTGAAGTGTATCATGTATCTAATTCCCAACAAAGGTCTGACCTTAACTTATCAACGCCTGCAGTCACATTTAGACTCACCCAGATCAATAAATAGCTTGGTCGACTGTTATAATTAAGGGGTAAACAAGTTCATATACATGTCAAATTATTATGGAAATTTTTATTTTAAATCTTAAACCCTTGAATTCTGACAGTGGACTTAACCATTCTTTGAAATGGACAGGTCCACATGTGACTTCAGGAGCTGATGAATTAATCAGATGATTCAAGCAAAACCAATTTAATTGAAACTGAAGACACATCAAGTCAATTTAAACCATGTTATTCTTTTCCAAGTGTGCCAAGATGTATTCAAATACTATGTCCTTCAAAAGTTAGCCAGTCATGAATATTTCAAGTGCCATTACTCTGACAAATATTGATGAATGAATGTTGGCCATCATACTAGATATTATCAGCGTAAAACTTCATACCAACTTTGATTGGATTTGAGAAAAAAATCATCAATTTAGACTTGAGTTATATGGTGGCGGCTAGTATTTAATGATGTAAGAGACCACTGGCCTTCTGCAAGTAAACTGGCAAAACTTTCTAACAGAATCAGCTCCGGTTACAGCGGAACTCAAACCTTCATAGACAGAGGTGAAAGACTTCATGCTCTAACTACTCTGACAGCCATGGAGGCCCCGCCCCTCTAAACTCCTGCCCCAGCAATAAGTACATAAAGCAGACAAACAATATGGATATTTTGTATACCAGAGAAACAAAAAGTATTCTGTCTAGAGTTGTCATTGGTACATATAGTCATTAGCCGTGATTACAACAATAAAATCTGAATGAAACACGATTTGTTTATCTGTATAATTTGTTTACACTCATGAAAATTATCAAAATACTGACCAGAATCATTTTTAAAATTGATGTCCACTCCAGGCAACAAAAGAAGAAAATCCACTAGTCCCATGTGTCCCTTCAGATAAGCGACTCCAACTGGTGTAAGCTGTAATAAACAATTTTCCATTTCAAGTATTGTAAAACATTTTCACTTACATCTAAACACTGTTAACATTGTAATACATATGTGGCAGGGTTAGTTATATGGTGCTCCTACTAGCTTGAGCTTGTGGGGTTTCCCCTTTAGCTCGATCGATAGAGCACCAGACTCGTAAACCAGGGGTCCTAGGTTCAAATCCAAGCAGAGGCAATACTTGTCTCTGTTACAATGGCGCCCACGTTGGGACCTGGGTTCTTCCTGGTAATGTGAAAGTGATTATCCTTAAATTGCCCCACAGGTGATAGCTACCTCTAAAGAGAGTCGGGACGACTCTTTCAATGGAGGGGGATAATGTGGCAGGGTTAGTTATATGGTGCTCCTACTAGCTTGAGCTAGTGGGGTTTCCCCTTTAGCTCGATTGGTAGAGCACCAGACTTGTAAACCAGGGGTCCTAGGTTTGAATCCAAGCAGAGACAGTACTTGTCTCTGTTACACATACACAAAGTGGTTTATGATACAACCTAACTTACCTTAACCTTAACAGAAGGTGCATTAGGCTCTCACACTAGGAATGTAAACTTCCATCATCAAAAATATTTTGTTCGTATTAATGTTGTTTTAATAATCTGAATCTTAAAAATTACCTTCCAATCATTTGCAACGTTGGGATCGGCACCTCCTTCATTGACCAATAATTTCAGGACAAAATACCAACCATAGGCAGCAGCGTAATGAACAAGTGTATTCCCCGAACTGTCAGCTCGATCTGGGTCCGCCCCGAGATACAGAAGATATGAAGCCACATTGGCATTGCCGTTCATAACAGCATGAGTCAGGGCCGACCTTTTGAACTTGTCTGTAAAAGTAAACAACTATTACAAATACACCCTCAGCTTTATACTCCTGTGGAATTAAAATATCCTTTGCCTTTGTTAGGTCAGCTATATGTGAAAACATCATTTACACTCCTGGTATACAAATACATCCGAATTTACCGAAAACGACACTTCACTAGTTTTGACTTTTTGAATAGTTTTTACGCCATGCTCAACAATTTTTCAGTTATATGGTGGCTGCCAGTTTTTATTGGTGAAGGAGAGAACTTGGTTACACTGTACCTGGGAAAAGACCAACAACCTTCCTCAAGTAAACTGGCAAACTTTCTCACAAAATCAACTTAGGTTCAAGCAGGGCTTGAACCTGGGCCTGCTTGAACCTGGGCTGACCAGAAGTGAGAGACTTCATGGTTCAAAGCATGATACTCTAACCACTTTGGCATTGGGGCCCCACAACCCAGATGACAGAATGTTAAAAGTCAACAGTGTTTCTGCCTTATATACAGATCCCCTAAGCCAAAGGTCAGAATTTATCATTTACTTTCTTATCATTCTAAACTCAAAATTTGAACAGTAATTCTGATAACTGATAACTAGATCCAAATTTAAAGACAAAGCCCAGAAATGTTTTCTTTTCTTTTTGATAGGACTTAAACCATGTTAAAAACTATCTCCCACAATCTGTTTAAAACATAAGGTTGCTCAATCCAAAGATTGATATGATTTGTAAAGCTAACTTCCCAAATGGTCCTTTAAGGTAATGATGGGCAGTTCATTTGCACTTATATCTGGTGATCAGTTTGTACTTAAAGAAGCAAACAAATCAATTACATGTGACATAATCAGTTTCTTTTTATCAAAGAATTTTTACATCAGTTCATATATTATTCAACTTGACTTCCCAAGCAGTCATGATAGTGAGTCAGTATCTAAATTTCTAAATATCACACATCACTGTAGTAAGAGATTTGCATTACGAATAAGACAGAAAAAGCATTTATCTATTTCAAGAAGTATTCCATCAGCTTTCTGTAATAAATATGCTAGATTGTAAATCCTTTTACTTACTTAGAACTGTAACATGCTATACCCATTGAGAGCAATTAACCTAAATCAGAATTTTTGTAAAAGAAATTGATAACTGAAAATGGTAAACCAATCGATTTTCAATTAAAATTTATTATCCTTCAGTCACTTTTGATCACCAAGCCAAAATCTACTAATGACAGAAAATCTTCACAAATTCTCTCAAACAAATGTCTGCTACCTGTATTTGTAAGACAGAGATATTCTTGCATGTCCTTGGACACTAACATACTGGCAAAAATAATTTGCATTTTACTGCAAGCAAACACACTCACCCAACTGTTCAACAGTGGCCCCACTTTGTACCAATCGTCGAGCAATGTCCAGATGACCTTGTGCTGCCGCTATCATTAGTGGTGTAACTTTGTTTTTCCCGGCTGACAGCTGCTTATTTACATCAGCACCATATTTCAGCAAAACATTTAATGTTTCCTGCGGGAAAAAAGACCAATGATCAGGGCTCAACGTGGACTCGGAAAAGTATGGACAAAAAAATAGCCCACCAAGATATATTTTAGTAAAATAAAATTCTGATTAGCCATTAGCAAGATCAATGAATATTGTTGTGCCCAGTATAATGATCTTGTTATTAGCATACATGTATGTACATAAAATATAGTGAAACACCAGAATTTTAGCCTACGCCATGGTCTTAAGAATATTGCAATGTGGGATCTATTCATGTGTCACATTTACGGATTAACTTTAACAAATTTGCAATGTATTGAGAAATAATATGGTTTGAGACGGTGCACACTTTATAATCCGCGAAGCACATAATTTCTCAACTGTGGTTTTACTATGATGTCGTAACACATTCTAAGAATCATAAGGCATGTACATATCTTTAGCTCATTCTCATGGCTCAACATATGTCCAAGTTTCTGAAAACTTAGCCCATGCCTCATGGTCTATATCCAATCAGATCTCAAGCTGCGCCATTTAATATTTTAGTACATGGTTAAATGAGCTAAGCTGGTTATAACGACCCCATCTCCTTTACTTTATAACGTAATACATGATGGATATGATCTAACGTTTACTTAGCTGATGTATGAGCAGTGCAGAAAGGTCAACCTGTCCTCAGCCAATTTGCTTAACAAGGCATATACACTAAGATGATAGTACAAAACCCCTCAATTTACTGACATGAGCTTAAACTTCAGATGTCATACCGTAATTTATCTAATTAAGGCGCTGCTCTAATTAAGGCGCCACCAAGACCAAAATTATGTTTATTTATTTTAATAAAGGCACCCTTTGAAACGAAAAAAAAAAATACCCCCCCCCCCCCAAAAAAAATGAAAATGAAACTTTTTTGACAGCTTTAATGATAACATACAGTAAATAAATCAGACAATCTTTTAACCTCAGGTCGATTAAATAATTACCGAACAGATATTAGATACGAACAGAGACTGATTAGATCGACTCACAACATCTTCAGCTTGAAAGCAGAACTTATTTTCCCTCGGGCAGTTACGTGTGATTGCAGAGTACAGTTACTAAGTTTATTCCGAGTTGTGGTGATTAAAGCGTCCATTATAATTGTTTTGTAATACTGTCTTGACTTTGTATTGGTTTCAGACATTTATTTATTTGCCTTGGTATTTGATATATAATAAACTTCGTGTCGGTGAATCAGCAGACATTAGGCAATACACTTTAGTCGGTACTTCGATCCTGATTTCCAAAAACCACGTGTTTTTTAACATTTTGTATCGGCATTTTTAATTCAGCATTGTCAGTTTCATAATTGATACCAAAAGTCATTATTGACTGTTTATTTAGGGCATCCCTTATTAGTAACTGGCTGATTTACCACCTAACAGGTACGTCATTAGGAGATGGCAGCACAGGTTAAAGTCTATTCCTTGAATGTCTGAAAAATAATTTCGTACATTACCGGGATTTCATTTTCCTTTGAAACCAGCTTTCCTCTTGATATAATTTACAACAATATGAATTTTAAAGACTTGCTACATTAATTACACCAGCATGATGATAAAGAAGAGTATTCATTATGACAAACTTGATTGATTATGGATCAGTACTTGTTAAGAACAGAGTATAATTCCGAGTGACAGCGTGGACTCAAGAGTCGTTTTTCATCATGCGGTACACTAAATAAACGTAAAACATGTTTATTCACAGAAATCTTTCACTTTTATAAATGTTTGTAGCTGATAATGATCTGGATTAATTAATACAAATAAATAAACAACATCTAGACCGTATTTATCATCGACATGTTGCAATGGATTTTGAGGTTGATTTCAAACAAATCGACCCCAGATCGACAAAACTCCAATTAAGGCGCCTTATCAACTGAAATTTAGTTTTTTGACACAAATTACGGCGCCCATAGATCTGAAATACCCCAAAAAGGGCGCCTTAATTCGATAAATTACGGTAATTCTAAAAGGAATGCCAACAAATTTTACACACCAAATTTCCATATTCTGCTACAATATGTATGGGACATATAGACTCCCAGTTTGGCCGGTTGACGCCCCCTGCTCCCCATTTGTCTATGACTGGCACGTCGGCTGCAAAACAAAAAACATTGCACAGTTATACAAAATCTTATCTTATGTTTGTTTATTCTGGTTTCTATAGCTTTTTTTCACACTAAATGCAACAATTTTTCAATCCTACAATGTCGCCCATTTTTTAACTGTAGAGGAAATAATCCAGTTTCAATGTGCCCGACAAAAGATCATGGGTCTTCCGCAAGTAAACTGGCAAATGTTCTCATTTATTCAGTCTAGGTTCCAATAGGGCTCAAACCTAAGATGACCATAGGTCAGAGGATCTGAAAATTAAAGCATGATGCTCCAATCACTAGACTCCTTGATAATAAACTGAGAATGCTTATAAATATATTACTGAAAATGGACAACATCAAAACCCAGAACCATTGAAATACAGGGATTGTCCTACCTCCGATGTTCTGGGTCCAGGGTTCAGGAAATTGGGAAAATATACATTTTGTACTAAATATAGAAATATTTGATTTGAGACATTTGTTTGAAAATACTTTTTTATTTTCAATTTCAAAATTCTGAATTTTTGCATAATTTTTGGAAAATACAAGCCATTTTTGCATTGGGAATGGGTCCTGTAACCGAACCCAAAATCAGCCAAGGAAAATCCCTGAAATAGCTTAACACTTGTTATCAAAAACTCCCCTTTGTATCAAAAATCAAGTCCTATGAGGAAATTCATACCTACGAAACATGCACAAACATGTAATAAATGACATTTTGGAGACCATTACAACTAGAAAACATACATATTTCTGAGAGTTCAATAGAAATTCATTTAGCTTCATGTTGGTATCCATCTACAATCGCTGTATGCATGTAGCTGTCAATATCAATATGATGAATGGCGGAGTAATACTGCAGTTTCATGCTCAACATCACTGAAATCTTATATATAGTGGAATTCCATATTTATAAATAGATCCATGATGTTTTGTTGAAACTAACTACAAATTGTATTGTGTAATTTCGAAAGGCAGAAGTAAGGAGAATTATCTAGTATTTCATTTAAACTAGATTTTATTTCATTTACACCAAAATATTTGACTTTTCTGTAAAAGTTGAATTCTTTAGTTGGACAATATTTTATGAATGCAACCTCCATGACCTCTTCACTGCTAACAGGATAGCCCTCAATGAAAAGTTGAAGTAAACCCATAGTGATGAAAAGTCGAAGTAAACCATAATAGGTTGATATTACATAACCCATAAAAAGAAGCTTGTACAATTAGATCGTCAATCAAACCACCGATACCTGAACTCCTCAAACCTTGACAAACAATGGATGCTTATGTATATCAGTAACGTAGACCAGTCCAAATGTGTCTTTTGGGGTGAATGAATTAATTATAAACAGGTATATATTTTCTATATAAATTCACCAGTTTTTACCTGCTTTGGCTTTTTTCAGCAATACTTCAGCATTCTGTGCTCTGCCAGCATAACAGGCATACAGCAATGGAGTACACTTCCTTCTTGTAACCTCACATATATTGGCTCCCCTGAGAAAAAAAAAATAAAGCTTCAACTACAAATATGACAATGTCAATTTTTTTTTACAACAAACATGACATTGTCAAATTTCTGTTGCAACAAACATGACACTAATTTTGTGTCACAAAAAAACATAGTCCCAATCAAGTACATATAAAACAAAAGTGAAGTATAACATCCTACTTTTTCAGCAGCACCTCAAGAGGTCCCGTTCCCTCACAAGCTGCAGCAAAATGGATCGGTTTGCGACCTAATTTGTCCTCTAAGCTGAAGTCTGGCTCCACTGACAGTAATTTTTCTAGATACTTTGGGTTTGGATTGATGCATGCACAATGGATGGGTGTGATCTGAAAAAAAAATTAAATATATGTGTAACTGGTTTCATATGATATCCTCATTATTATATTTCTCGTAATAGCATGTTCATTATGAATTTCTGGTGTGAGATAAAACAAGAGACCACTTAAAATAATATAACTAAATTGCAAAGCAATACCTATGGAATTTGAATTTCAAGGTCAAAGGTGAAGGTAAAAAATGAAGGTCATAGTCAATTAATATTATGTTCTATCATCATGTTTAGTTACAACATGATACTCTAAACAGTTTTCTCACAACAGAACTAAAGGCAACAGCTTATTCAAAATATTCCAGCAGGCAGGCATGCAGGCAGGCAGACGGATGGACAGAAACAATCAATTTATAGACTAGTATGTTGCTTCCCAGTTCCACCAAAAGTAAACCAGACAAAACATACTTATTAACCTTTTTACCCCAGAGTATCTGATTTGTATGCATTTTTCTACTGTTTTAAACCAATCCATTATGATCTGTGGGGTTGACAAGATTGACCATAGAATAAAAGAAATGTAATAAAATATGTATATCTCTTCTAAATCATTCAAAAGCACCCACAAAACTACAAATTAGACCAAATGATATGGATGTATAATTGTCATTTTTGGCACTTACCATTGCATTGGCAAATGGTTTCTTCCGGGCTGAAGCACTTTGAAATGTTTTCAGATCCTCATCAGTGTTCACAAGCACCTGTTGATTGCAAAAATATCAAAAACTCTCAAAATGTTCTTTTCCAGTCAAAAGCCTAAAACAACACTTCTAAGGAAAAAGATCATTTATGTACTTGCATATAATATAATGGTTTCAGTGTAATTATTCCAGACTAACATGTGACACCCAAAAGAATTCATGCACTGCGGTCTTATTTCGAAGTTTTCATTTTTTAAAGCTGTTGTAGATCAAAGAAATACAAACCACATATTTTTTTTTACAAAAAACCAAGGACATAGTTGGCAAGATCCCCCAGTGATTAAATGACTTTTTTCTCATTAAACTGGCAACTGTCTAATATTCCTTGGAGATCAAGTTGCTGGAATCTGTAACGTTTTACGGTCAATGTAACAGGACCGTGGTTACAGAAAATGTCTACTGTAAATTGTAAATCTGGTTTTATTCGCAAGAATATTAATTACACGTCATTTTGTGAGAGCTCTCACTTGCAAAAATATAATTCTCGCTTAATTCTCTAACCGGATACTGAAATTGAAACTGAAAGACACAATGCAATGGTTTGGGCTTGCCTTTAGCAAATAGACATATAAGAATATTTTGAAATCACAAAAATGTCATCTCTCAAATGAATTAAAATTACAGTATTACAAATGTGACAAAATCTCAGAACACCTGAACCAGCTGACTCGTCTGATTAGCACGGTGATCTATATCTGAGGTTTAACTACGAAGGAAGCCAATGAAGATTGATGACTGGCATCAAGTTCCAATATATATCTAAGTGGTTGCAATGTCTTACGTCTCTGTGTAAGAAGTTGAAGCCAAAGCCGCCTCTTGTGAAAGAATCGTCTATAATTTTGCCAGCAAGTTCTCTATGTCCACGTATAACAGCATACGATACCTTCTCATTCAAATCATTTTTCTGAGAAAAGACAAATAGAATTACCTTGTTAGACCTTATATCAAGCTTCTAAACATACTGTCAAATCATTCATTTTCATGGGTTTAAATTTACAGGTTTTTTCTCTCCAAAAAATAATTTGTTGACACTAACTTTCATTGATTTTGTGATAACCTGTAGTCCATCATTCAAGAAATAGAAATCAGATGAATTGAAATTCTGGATACCAGAATGTCAAAGTTGAATATTGGGTCCTGATATTTATGGACAGAAATTAGGTTGATTAAAATTTTGGATATCAGGAAGTCATTGGGCTAGTCCCATGAATTTTGACATCACGAGATTCCGTTATATTTTGCCACCGATTTATTTCATTGTTTTTTGGTTACCCACGAAAATAACAAAATGAAATCCTCAACAAAAATTTATGACTTTAGAATACTATATCAGTTTGTTTAAGTGAGATAACATTAAACAATATCCTTTATTTGATCACAAATATAACCAAGGACAGCCATAATGGCTTGGTTGTTTTAAGTAACAATGTTTTATGACTCAAACAATAATTATTTGGTTATACAGTGGAAACCTGTTTGAAGAGAAATCCTGGTTATAAGGCGACTGAAAAAACCATCAACCTTCTGCAAGGAAAATTTATAACAAATCCAGGTTAGGTTGCAATGGGGCTCAAAACTGATGTGAGTAGATGACAACTGCCAAACTGTCAAGTTATATGCAATAAAAAACAACAACCCGGAAAAAAAAAATTACATCTTGATAAAGAGCAGTTAATCTTAAAAAATATATATATACATCATCACTGCATAAGTAATGCATAATTTTAAGTCTGAAAAAATACCATCTAATTTTTCCAACTTTTGAGAAATTTGTCTCATTGAAATGGTGCGGACAACTGATGATAACTCATGTATCAAAACTGCTACATTGTAGATTGCTCATTGGTGTATGGTGTGTTTCCACCATAACTTGTCTTGTTATACCACTCTCAAGTGTTTGTATAAACGAAGCTGGGGTTAGTCAACAATTATAAATAACCGACAGGGCTGAAGAAATCTCAATGGCCAAGCCCGCACTACTACTGTGATGAAATGTTTGTACGTGAAGTTGCATCATCATACCAGCTGTCAGCAGACAAAGTTGGCAATTAAAGTAATTGGAGGGAAATGGGCTCTTTTATTAAAGTCTTCAAAAATGTCAATTTTCATACCTTTGACATATTAATGTAATCTGAAGATTGAAGCAAGGTACAGGTTTGACGCAATCATTAGAGTCCAAGTCCGATTGTGTCCAGACGTGATGTAGGCTAATAATCCAGACTACCAATCAGCGCTTTTCAGTTATGGTAGAAACAGATCCAACAACTTGTATTAGTTGATTATCAAGTTTATCTAACTCTCGTTAGCTAATTTTTAAAATTTGACTCAGTAAACCTCGTGTCTTTTCAAATTTTGAAATTAACTTACGAGAGTTAGATAAACATGATAATCAACTAACACTCATGGAATCTCTATATACATGACGTTAACATGCATTGTCATAAAACCATGGTCCGGAATCGCTATGCTCTTTCCTACCCGTGGTCTCATGCGACTGAAATCTCTCGTACATATTTTAATATTCATGAATCCTCTGCCAATGTGAGTAAATGGTGCTTGCATTCATCAGCCAATCAGATTGAGGCTTTTCAACAACGTCAGAGTTGAATTTGATTGACAGACTATGCAATAATTTCAATTGCCGATCACACCTACTCCTTATAAATATTCATTAGCTACGAGAAATTTTGGTCGCATGAGACCATGGGTAGGAAAGAGCATAGCAATTCCGGACCATGGTTTTACGATAATGGTTACTATGGCGCAAAGGCTTAACTAGAATTCTATGGTACTGTAAACATGGAAATTAACAAGTGGGGGAGATTTACACTAAATACACAATGAAAGGTTTTTTTGTGTAAATGACCCCCCCACCCCTGTGCACCAGTCCCATTGTTGTGATTAACAATTATTTACTACTGGACTGCTCACGAAGTTGTGACATAGAGTAAAAAACCCATAAGAAAATAACACAATTAACATCACACGGAAACATCCACATTTACAGCATTACTTTTGTGAATTATCTCTACATCCATACTTCACGAAGATGTCACAAACCCCGATATGACATGATATTCCATATCTTGTCAGTTCATACTTACTAATGCATTTTGCATGTCCATGTTGGAATGAGAGGCTATATATGCATCAATAGTTTCTTTTTTGGTACCATTCAGTAGCATCATTTCTACTGGGTCTGTCATTTCATCCTGTTCCTGAAAAACAGCACAGATTCAAGTAAAAACAGAGAAACTGCATTAAAATATCAAAGGTGCGGCAAGTTTGATGAAATCCTATCCTGTCACTTTATGATACTTCTACATAACCTCTGACCCTAGGTTCCTGAAATTCACAATTTTTATACAATTTGCCTTGAAAGGCTACATACCAAATATGATTTTTTACATGTTTTACGCACTACACTTGACTATTTTTCTAGTTACAGGATGGTAGCCATTTTTTTGTGATGAACAAGAACCTGGTTACAATTCATCAAATCACCTTTACCTGACTAGAGGTGAAAGTATTCAAGTCTAAATTTGAAAAGAATTTGGCCATGCCAAGTTAAATTTTTTTTTTAAAAACTAGAGCCCCATTAAGATGCTCGCCTGGCAATGTGGTCAACATTGCAGAAGTAAACAAGAAACTGCTGAAGATGGTATGGCGGGATTGCAAAGTAAAATCTAATCAGTAAATTAAACGCAAGTATAATGCCCAAGTGTTTGGAACTATTTCTTAATAGGTTTATTTTAATTACCTGAAATCAAATGTCAAAATGTTCGAGCACTATTCACTCAAATCTTTTGTTTATAATTATAAGAATATGAAGTCTGTACATCCTTCCATTGCCAAGAATTTACTTCAACCTGAAACTTTAACCAAAATGTTCATTCTAACCCCAATTACTACTTTGATCCAACCCCCAAAATTCAAACCCACATACAGTAAAACCTACTTTAGCAACCACCTGTGTATAAAGACTACCTGCTCACAAAGACCATTTTTTGCTGTCCCCAATAGTACCATTTGTGTAAAAATCAACCTCTTTATAAAGACCACCGCCCTATAAAGACTGGTTTTCTTGCTTTGCAATCCAGCCAAAGATGTCTAAATGATGATAAAAAAACCTCTCTATATTTTCTGTTTACTTAGCAGATTTTTAAATAACCCTATTGCAGTCCCTAAGGGTACTAGCCCCTTTTCATTTCAAAACATTTTGCAGTTTTATATCAAGCTAGTTCCTGCCAAAACCCTGACAAAAGAGGAAAGCAATACATTTCCCTGAGCCTTTCATATGGCATAAAAAACACACTTAAAAGGGGAAATAACTCCCATTAGCATGACTTAACAATATGCCTTGTTGACTTTTTTGAAGATCTTTGCATACAGAACATTTTTGTTTCTTTCACTATCTCTCTATTATATTTTTAGAGATAATGACAAAACGGTTAAAAACATGTAGGTTCCAATAAGCATCGCCGTAACAATTGGATTTTTCATGGTTTTAACAGTTTTTGGTCATTATCTCAAGAATATAATAGATAGAGTGATAGTGAAAGAAGCAGAAATGTTTGGCATAAAGAGATCTTTTGGGCCAGGTGAGCTAAAAGTAGGAGCCTCCAGGAGCAATGACACTGAAGGCTGCAGACTGCAATTTTTTAAAATATCACAATTGGAATCCATTAATTTGTATATCTTACAGCTAATTTGATTTGTCTAAACACATTTTATTTCAGCATCCAGAATAACAAGCATTTTGAGACTACTCAGGTCTTACCTTCAAAAAGGCATCATTTCCCTCTCTACTTCCCCGACTTTGTGTGAGTGCTCTCACAGCAGGTATGCCGAGAAACTTAGGGTTGTATCTGAATGTAGAAATGATGATAAATATAATTCAAATATTGCTCAAAATGAAAACAAAACAAAAAGATTTATATTTGGCCACCAAATTTACTCTGTGAAGATACATACATAATTACACACATGATTCATGAGAATTATATATAAGATACATGTATGAACCAAATACGCTGAGCCTAGGTGAAGAAATGAAACAGATATGTGGCCCTGAACATGTGTAACACTATGGGGTTCTGACTGAAAATACTTTTAGTAAAATTATCAACTTGTAAATAAACATAACAAATCATAAAATTGGTGTGCCCGGAGATAAAATATACATGAAATATGCACTATATGTATGTGAGTAAAACGGGCAGATGATTTAGTTACACAATGGAATTCATGTTTCGGACAAACAACTTGTCAACACATTTCAATTAAGTTTAAATTACCAGATCGAAAACAAATATACAAATTAAATTTTGATAATTGTTGCAGCTGCAAGGTTAAATAGGTCAATATCTGTAATCGTCATCCTTGATAAACATGTTTTGGCACTTTTGATTGTAATGTTAAATACTATGATGTACTTAAGTTGCACTAGTTATGATAGTGTAAAAAGGTTACAGAAGGTGAAACTTTGACAGATTTTGATATGCACTGTGCCAGCATTCCGGTTCATTGATGATCAGAATGTCGGGAAAAATTCTAGAATTCTGGTGTTCTAGATTGTTTGGAATTGACATTCGTATAAATAAGCGCCAGGGTTTTAGAGTTTCCAAGGAAACCAGCATTCAGAGGCCGCCATTTGTTACAAACTAAAATGCTGTTAGGTCTCACTTGGTGTAAAATAAAAATTATGGATTCCTTGAAGGTTATAAATGTAACCAACGAAAGGGAATAACTCTAAAAACAATGCACAACAGATGATACTAATCCTCTCGCAGCAAAATCGTGATGATGAACGTGAATTATGAATTGAACAGGCTGACACAAGTGGAATGTGATGTGTTTATTAATTTTTTTTTACATAGGGGAATAACTCTGGCTATGTTCTGGACAAATATAGTACTATGTTTATATGTACGCAGGGGTGGAAATTAAGAAAAAATCCTCAGGAGCCAAACAGGCTCCAAGTTTAAATTCTGGGAGCCCAGCTTTAAACTTAGGGGCCCTTTATTTTAACTTGAACAAATTTTATCCAGTTTGTGACCATTACATTTTTAACAACTTGCTCAGCCGGGCAAGTGCTATACTGATATTGTGCTTGCCGCCATGAAAATGTGTGTCTAAATTGATGCAAATTACAAGTTTTCATTTTTAAGAAAATATCTATCCATTTCAAGTATCTCATTAAAACTTTTATTCACAAATAATTTTGCTTTTATAAAACACCTACATTTAATTAAGATTTTATAACTTTTATACAATGTATAGTATTACACATACATGTATCATCATTTTAACACATCCGGAAATTCAGTTCCGTTCGGTATCGGTTCTTTTATTACACACACCCAACTTCCATTTCCTCCATAAACTGCAAGCAACAAGTCAACACACGATGTGTTTTGTGACATTTTTGGCCACGAGGTAAAGATTAACGTATTTACTTGTCAAAAAAATAATTATTTTAATTTCTAACTGGTTTTTAGCAATCCATTTTAACTACAAATAGAAGAAAATGAATCATTTTTTAAACTTCAGCTTTTTGAAATGATGAATGCAGAATGGTTATACTTCAACTTTCATTTTGATAAAAGCGGACATTCCAACTTAACATGTCAAAATTTTAGCTTCATCAGATTGGGAATTTTAAGGACCAAAATTGAGAAAAAACAGATACTATTTCCGACTAGAAATGGGCAGATACTATTTCCAACTAGAAATGGACCGAATAACAGCCCCCAAAAGTGGCAAAAAAATTCCTGAAATCAATTCGCCAAACAGGTGACTTCATACATAAAACAATTTGCCCGATTGTACATTCAAACACCTCGGGCAAACGGGCACCCATTAATTTCCACTGCTGTGTAGGTATAAACAGGCAGATCCCTATATCCTCTAGGCGACTTGTCACAAGGGGATAATAAAGGTGGATGGAGAGGAATTTTTTTATGTTACAACCTTGTATACATGTACCTGTACCAAATATGGAGAGCCAAGGTGAAAAAATAAGGTCCAGACAAATAAATTCAACAAAGAGGAGTAATTGAATAACGGGGGTAGGATCAGTTTTTGTATGTGACACTGTCTTCGCAAGATGGACAAAAGGACACCATACAAAACTCAGACCACCACTGGATCCGCTAGGGGACTAAAAATGGTACTCTGTTCTCTACTTATACAGTGAACCTGTCTTGAGAGACCACCTGTCTTGATTTGATTTGATTTTTTGTTTTACGCCATACTCAACAATCTTTCAGTCATATGATGGCGTCCAGTTTTTATTGGTGGAGGAGAAACCCCGGTTACCCGGGTAAAGACCACCGACATTCCGCAAGAAACTGGCAAACTTTCCCACTTAATTCGAAATGACCCTAGCGGGATTCGAACCAGAGGTGAGAGGCCTTGTGATTAAAAGCGTAATGCTCTAACCACTCGGCCACGGAGGCCCCCACCACCTGTCTTGAGACTACTGTAGTGAGACCACCTGTCTTGAGAGCCTACTCTAGTTGTAAGAGACCACTTGTCAGGAGAAATCACTCTTGTAAGAGACCACCTGTCTTGAGAGGCCACTCCTGTGAGACCACCTGTCTTGAGAGACCACCTATTATGAGAGTCCACTCTTGTAAGAGACCATCTGTCTTGAGACCACATTCTAAGAGTCACTCAATTAGATAATCCTTTAAATAAAACCTCATTAAAGACCACCTGTAAAAAGCAACAGTAACACATTAAAGACATTATAACAAATCATTTGCCTTCCTTTATCCACTTCTTTCAGCAGCACTGGTGTTCCACCTGTCTTTTTCCTTTCTGCAGATTTCCCTTCTTCATTTTGAACATCCTTGCTTAACAGTGCTGCAGCTTCAGCAAAGTTTCTCTCAAGGGCAAAATCCAATGGAGTCCTGCAGTCCGCAACTGATCTGGGTGAATTGATCTAAAGAGATATCAATGTCAGTTTGTTCAATATATCCATTGATAATCTATATAGTAAATAACTAATTTCAATTGATTTCAGTAAGGTATATTATATTCTTCTTGAAATACAAATGTTTTAACCACCAGCAGAATAGAGCTTTCCAGTGTCGAGTCAACTCTTGATATTGGTCCTAATTTTTACCATATGGTCCACAAAAAATTAGACAAGTAACTATAGTTGACCAGGTGCTGTTGTATGCCACAATCCAGGGGCCACATCAGTGGTAGAGATGTAACACAAGATTTATTTAACTCATTCACCCCTAAAGACACATTTGGACTGGTCTAAGTCATTGACTTACAGAAGAGTCCATTGTATTTTAGGGGTTGATGAGTTAAAATCACAATCTCTCCGTCCTCCAGTGAGTGCAAATTTTCCACTGATACTCAGCTGACCTATGATCAAAACTATCAGTATACTATTCTGGAAATCTGTTTTTCAGACCTGTATTAGACCCATGGTCACCCAATTAGCTGACCTTCCCCTCCACATTGGGGTAATTTAAAGGTGCACTAATGTCTGACTGTCTCTGTCATATCCTATCAGGGCACCAACTTTTTATGTTATTCTCAAGGAAAAGAGCCTTTGTCATGCAAAGGAAATAGTTGTTGATTTCAACTTGATTCTTATTCATATAATACAGCTATTATATATGTAAGAACCTATATCAAGAGCCTTCTTACCACTATTGGTATAGGTTGGAAGCTGGGTTGAACTTGTCCTAACAAGTGCCCCCAATTTCTTAATCTGTTTCTTGCCTAGGGCATCTTTTGAATTGGTCTGCCATAAAACACTTTTTAAAGCTGTACCAAATTTTGGTTTTTTTTTTGGCCCATTTTGGGGCCCAGGGGCAGGTGATGTCAGTGAAGTGTGAGCAACTCTTAGACGAACTTACAGTCTAAGTTTGGTTAGTGTATCACAATCCAAACTTGAAATATTGCACTTTATATGTAAGCGGGACGGAATTACAGACAGATGGATGATTCAAATGCTAGATGCCCCCGGTGGAACTTTCAGGCCCCTGGCATAATATAAATTGTTTGGCAGTAACCAAATAAGAACATGACCTAGATATTATCATGATGTATCTGTATACCAAGTTTCATTTCAACATGTGCAGAGATAATGAACGGAAACTGATAATGTATTCACTGACCGACCAGCAAAGCAATATGCCCCTCCTTCTACGATGGGGGGGAATATAATGACCGGTATTATTTAGGTTATGAATTCAATGTTTCGGCTTCCTGAATATCTTTGTATATCTTACCTCATATATTTGTTGATCATTCGCCAACAGTTGTTTCAGAAGGTCAATATCATTCTGGAATACTGCCCTGAAGGCAAGTCTTTGATGAGCTGTTTTTGAGATATATGGAACATGGTCTCTACAAGGGAGCAGAAAAAACATTGTACCATATAAAACATTTTCATTTACCATAATTTTTTATGTAATGTTCATGGGTTACATGATTTTTTCCCCCCAAGAATAGTGATACTGGTGCTTAAAAAAGTAATTATTCACATGTTATTAAAGTAAATATTACCTTGTCAACAACGATTTTTAGTATTTAATTCAAAACAAAAGAAAAAATGTCCTGTGGACTATCTGTCAGTGTGAGCTATCAGAACATTTTTTTCTTTTGTTTTGAATTAAATACTAAAAACGTTGTTTGAATAGCAAATTTGGTTAATTATGCAACAGACATTTTCCATTTACCCAGATGCATGTGAACCCATGATCTTGAAACCTTTGTCACAATGTTCCTTGGATAAATCTTAATGACGTTCAAATATATATTTGTATACAAAAATTCAATCACTTTTTAGTTTATAATTTTGTTTCATATATCCGTAAGGCTCTTTTATGAACAAACTTCGTTTACCTTTGCAAACTTTGTATATATTTACATAATAATCATGCATACCAAATTTGAACAAAATCTGACCAGTGATTCATAAGAGAAAGATTTTAAAAACTGTATCATGAATAAAAAAAAAATTGCACCTATTTGGCCAATTTTGGAGCCTTTGTTTTCAAACTTGAAGCCCTTCCTTGTACTAACCTTCTTGTCAAATTTGGTTGAAATCTGTCAAGTAGTTCTTGGAAAGAAGTCATTTGCATTCTGCAAATTTGCAGGATAATAGAAAATTCTTAAAAATAATAGAAAATGATCTTACAGTATGAGTATACAGGATTGAATACTTACTTTGTAGCAAAAAGTGGATCTTTCTCAAATATTTTGATTTTTGGATTTGGTTTCAATTTTCTATCTGGGCCTCTTACTCTCTCTTTTGCAGGGGTTTTCTTCTCCTTTTTCCTAGTTTCTCCTGATGAAACATGAAAAAAAAAAATGAAAAAAAAAAACAGTTTTTAAAACATGAAAATCACAAGTGCAGAATCAGAAATATCTGTAAAGTTAAAAGTTTACAGTGAAAGTTGACATTAAATTGTGAACTTTGTTTTCCACCCAATGTTTGCCTACCCACATCAGAGGTCAAAGGAAAGATTTTAACACAGGAAAATCTCTAGTGCAGAATCAGAAATATTTGTAAAGTTAAAAGTTTACAGTGAAAGTTGACATTAAATTGTGAACTTTGTTTTCCACCCAAAGCTTGCCTACCTACATCAGCAATAAATTCCTTTTGTCATGCTTTCATTGGTCAAACTTGACACACCTACAAACACACCATACTGGGGTACCTTATGCAACACAACAGAAAATTGGAGAAGTGAGAGATCAGTTCTAAATCAGATTGATCTTTCAAATGACATTAGGAAACAGGAGTGTTGACAGATTGATTTTAATTAGGTTGTTCTATAGCAAGTATAAGTTTAACCTTTGGAATCCTTTTTCTTCTTCTGTTGGGGTTGACCTTTTGACTTGGATTGTTGTTTTTTACCATTCTTGTTTTTACCTGAAATTATTGATTAAAATATGCCCATCAAAAACAGGTGTACAGCAATGTAAATTGGACTCTAATGGTACATGACTCTGAAAGAAGAACCATTTTGTGTATTTATTTGTTGATTATGTGTATCTATAACACTCAAACATAGTAACATATGTATTGAACCATCAATTTTTTTTTAACTCGTTCACCCCTATAAACACATTTGGACTGATCTCAATCATTGATGTACAGGAGTCCATTGTTTTTCAGGGGGCTGATGAGTTTACACTGTGTACATGACTCTGAAAGAAGTCTCCGTTATGACAATTCATATGTACTTGCTTCAGTTCAAATAAAAATGAATAAAACTATTAAAACCTGAACTTTTTTTCCTCCAGAATTAAAAGAGTGCATCATGAAAGAGAAAATAATAAATAGAGAAGACAAAATTCCTTTCAAATTAATTTCTAATGGTCTACACTGTATTCAATATTCCATAAACTCTTTTTTCTCATGTTGTCTTTTTCAGAAATTAATGCAAAACATTATTACAAACCTGTGATATGCATGTGTATGTGTAAGTGTAGGTGAGTGCATGTGTGTGTAGTGTTTGTATGTTTGTGTGTGCATAGCAACATTATACATGTGTATATTTCTACAAAGATAAATCGGCACAATGTTTCTAAAACCCTCTATACCTAGATGTAAGTTACAAGATTCTAGGCTTTGCAATATGAGCCATTCAGCCTTAATGGTACTCAAAACACTATTGGAAATATTGACACCAACACCACAAATACACACCCACTAAACATCTCTCCCAGCTTTTAGTAGTCACACGGCTCATTTCATGAAGTAAGCATGTTTACAAAAACAAGACTACATTAAACCATACCAGGGGTGACAGGCAACTTTCATAGAATATTACAACTACAGGGGGCCTCCATGGCTGAGTGGTTAGAGCACTGTGCTTTTAACCACATAGTCTCTAACTTCCTGTCAGTGCAGGTTTACATCCCATTGGGACCTAAGATGCTTTATGTGGGAAAGTTTGGCAGTTTACTTATGGACGGCCGGTGGCCGCCACCATGTAACTGAGAGATTGTTGAGTGTGGCATGAAACACTATACAAAATTCAAAAGAACTACAGTATCACACAGAATTGGAGCACGGTAAAACGTTTTACCAACACATCAATACTTTGGTGAAACATGCCATATTGTTTTGGTTTTACAGGGGTTAATTAATAGACCTTTTTTTGAACAGGGTCCTGTACCCTTTCAATTGGGAATTTTATGTTGTAGTTGGCCAAATTGGGGGAAAAAAGTAACTATGGTCATTTAATTCATAAAAATAAAGACACAAAACTTGTAATTAATTTAGCTTCTCTTATTGAACTGACAATATGGTTTTCATCTGAAGACTTTGAAGTGCAGTTCATACAAGTACTAAATTGCCTTTATTATATTGTTTAATACCGAATGTAAATGACATGGTGAACATAATTGGAAAAGTTTTGCTCAAAATTGGGGAAAAATAGCAGATGTTGCATTGGGAATGGGACCCTTTACAGGAACCACATGTTGATGATTTTAATCAGTTTTAGACAGAACCTGGATGTGCCACTTTACCTTTGTAGACATATACATACATATATATGTATAGTCAGTTGATCAAGTGTTTTCTTCTAGTTTCAATAATATACACTGCAGAACAGATCAGCCACACAAAAAGTCAAAAGAAAAGAAAAAGCAATCCACAAACTACAAATTAAAAATCAAAGCCAAAGAAGCTGAAATTGGAAAGCCTTTCAAAGCAGCAGGCCTCTGAGTGGTATTTAGTTTAGTAACCATGGTAACTACTTCTTTGAATTAACAACCAAAAGTTAGTAAACAGTGACCTATCTCTCATTACTCAAAGTTTTTTTTTATTCATTACCAAATTATATATCATTTGAAAATTTTGAAATTTAGATTTCAAGTTTAACTTTCATCAAAATATTTGACTGCACCAAAATGCGATTCGTAAAAAAATTTGGATACAATTTATGAGCATCCTGACAACTTACCTGATTTCAGGGCAACTGTAATACTTTTCCTGTTTTTAGGTGCAACCTTTGCTTTTTTGGGTGTTGGTTCCTCATCTTCCCAGTCTTAAAAAATGGAGACCTCATAATACTTCACGAAAATTAAATTGAATTCTTATTTGATTTTGAAGACACGATCATTTTAATGCCTCCAAAATGTTGGTATAGCTGGAGTTAATTATCTTTTGTATACAAAGGAAATGAACTGATAAAAATCTACCGGAGAAACTCAAGCCATGCATACACTCATCAAACTAAGTCAAACTTGTACATAAAGGTCACCCAGAGGAACAGGCAAAAGTGACCATAAAAGACAGGTGGCCTTTATAAAGAGGTTTATTCATTCTACAAAAGTTTAAAAAGATTATGTTTTGAATGGTCTTTCTAGGCAGGTGCCAATTATACAGGTGGCCTTTAATGCAAGTTTGACTGCAAATCAACACAAGAATTAAGGTGTTTGTGATACACATCTGTCTGTCAAAGAGAAGCTTGATACAGTGAAACTTAGAATAGCAAAAATCATAAGCAAGACAAATCCTACAAAATGTCTTAAACATTTCCACATTTATTAAAGAAATAAAATTTTCAATGATTTCATACTTACTAAAGCAAGAAATATTTAGGGTGGTTTGAAACAAACCATTTACGATAACCGTGGTTCTGTCACTTTGCACAACAAAATGATATATATACTACTAGAAAATAATGTCCAGAAAAACAAAGATTTTTCAGAAGACAACATACCTCGGCAGGTGGCAAGCAGTATATCTCAGAAACTGAAATTTTGACTAAGAAGTCAATGGCATTATTTAGGGTCAAAGGTCATGGTACCATCTGACAAGGATGCACATGTCAAGTATCGTAACTACTTATATCCCAGGTTACAGTGTTTGTCCAGAGATGATGCTTAAAAACACTGACGATGCCAGACGTATGAGATATTAGCTCTCTGGACGATTTGTCCCAGCAAATTATAAAATCAGATTTGCTGATAACATTGTCCATTTTTCTAATTGTCATTTCTGCAGGACTACAGCTAAAGTAAAAATGTCAATATAGTATTTAATTAGTAACCAATAAGTCATGAATTATTTTTCAGAAGGCTATTCACACAACTCTTGCAGTTAGTACAACAATTAGCAGTGACATAACTACACACAGTTACCAACCTTCATCTGCATCACTAGGACTGTCAAACAAAGCCTCTGCTAAGTCATCATCTATTGGCTCCCCCTTCTCTTTCTTCAATGCCTTTACCAAAATACTTTCAATCCTAGTTTTCTCAGAGTCTGGGAGCTGGTATGTCTCCCTGGCCAGACGCTCCATTTTGACATTTGTGAGCACGCATTCTATCTCGGTGTGATCCAGAAAATCAAATTTATATGCATTTGAGGTTTCGTCTTTGTCCAGCCACTGAATTTTGAAATGTCTTGTGTTTTGAAACACGTTCTGCTGTGTGCGACACATATAGAAGCTACCTGGAAATGTAAGGATTAGGAATTGTGAACAATATTATAGAATTATGAAACATGAGGTAATCAAATATATAACCTGAACTACACTGTCATGAAAAGTCAAAATGATAACGAATGCAAAGTTTTTATCTTAATATACTTAAAGAAAACCCTAATTAGAAAGAAATATTTACTCCTAATATTTTATTTTAGGACACAGATAAAATGAATGCAATCTGAGAGAATTGTACAATTACAGTGAGAATATGCTGATCACTGGTTCATGGGAAGAAGATATTTTAAAAATATTGTATCAAATTTTATACAGCTTCACACTGGAATAGTTGCTGTGAAGTTTGGTTAAAATAGACCCAACAATTCTTCAGAAGTTGAAATTATGGAAAATGTTATAACAGATGATGCACGCTGGATGATAGATAAAAGAAGATCACATTTTTGCTCAGGTGACCTAATAAAAAGAAGGCCAATAAGTGTATAAATTCCAGGATTTTATTTTGTGGATTCGGTCAATTCTAAATTTTTGCCATTCTCCCAAAACCACCACAATATTTCTGCTATATAAAATTCTCTTTACAGCACCAAATTCGTAATTGCCACCCATCACTATTTTTTCAGAGCAAATGTTCATTTCAAAGTATCAGTTATCTTGATATACTGCCAGAGCTGATCATGCTTAATGAAGCGGCTAATTCATCGCTAGAGATCACCAGTGTAAAGATGGTAATATGGTAATATGGCCAGCTAATTAAAGAATTAAATAAGATTAACAAGATAATTACTTAATATGAACTGTTGTCCTGTTTTCTGATCATTAAAAATATATACAGGTGACTCTCAATACCTCGAAGTCCACGGGACCACCGGAAAACTTCAAGGTTTCAAGAGTTCCGGAAATGGATATTTCAACTGTTAAAGGTTCTTAAAGCAATATAAGCTGTCACAATGATTATTTTTGTCCCCTGACATATAGTCAAGGGTGTGTTCAAATACATTATTAAACACGTAAAATATTGTAAAAGATCTTCTTTTCAAAATTATTTGTTTTATTAGAATTTAAGTTTTCCCGTACCTTGAAAAATCAAGCTGTATTTCCGTATGAAATGACCTTTCAGATAAACTCTTTCGCCATATCAAATGTACTTCGTAATTCGGTCAGGGGATCTCAGTCCTTTACGTGCTCAGCCGATTTTTCGGCCGATTTTTATGTGTTTTATATTTACTTTTAAAATACAAGACGTGATTTTATTGGAAAATGCTTGTATTATGTAAAATATATGCTTTTCAATGCTATTTTAAATACCTGAAGAAAATCGGATGAATAAATGAATAAGTATGTCAGGTCACTAAAAGAAATTTACCTTATCTTTAATGTTACCCTGAATGCTGACAATGACAAAATCAAAACAATATAACTGTGAAAAGTTTTACAATTGTGCCGCCATGCCCAGTGGAGCTTGGCAGTTCATGATCATATGTGTCAAGAATGATAAAGCCGAGAATGCATTGGGACGAGTTAAAAATGGGTCAAGATCACCTGATGATATACCCAGCAAGTGGACAATTTCAGAAACAAATGTTTTGAAACGATTAAAAAAGACAAACTATGCCTGATTAAGGTATGAAATGATGATGTATAAAAATAGACGCAAAGGGTAAGAACAATAAAATGTATATTATTTGCAAATAGCATGTGTTTATTGGACACTTGGTAATCTTCGTAAAAAATACCGAAAGTTAATTTGCAATGCTCAAAGTAATGGTGGACAAACAATAACTGACATTACTGGTTATGTGTGGCAAGATTGTTGCAGTTTTACACATGCATTTGTTATTCTAAGCACCAGATGGTCTCTTTGAAATATATTTATATGAGATAAAATATTACACGAAATGGGCATGTAAAATTTTTCACCAACGACAGCTCATATAACTTTAATAATACACAAAATAAGGGATTTTGATTTCGTAATTTGTATGAATTTTTTCGTAAACAACCAGTACCTAATTTTCAAAAATAGAAAACATGTAAATACGTATCTTCATTATGTATCCGATTTGGATAAAACGGTCGTCGACATATAAGGTATATAATGTTGCAGTAGCATTCACTACAGTTTCTATAATCTACAGTACTGCTTGATCTAAAAGTAAAACTACCACTTGACTTGGCTGTCATGCTTGTACTCAACATCATAGTCTATGACACATCTTTATACAGTTCTTCTGTTTTGATGGATCTTAATTATTAACAATCCTGTCAATCACTACTCGATTAGGGACTGCTTGTCACCCAGTTATCAAAACACCTATTGTTTAATCTTCCAGGTAATGATCCTGGTGTTGCTCTCTGGCTTGCGACATTGACTTTTAATGAATTCACTGGTAATTTTTCAAACTTCAAGGTTTCGAGAGTGAAATATAAAGGATTATATAAATCGGGATTTTGAATTGACTTTGAGGTTTTGAAGTTCGAGAGATCAAGAGTTAATTTACTTAATTTATGAAGAAAAAAAATCGGGACCAGTACGAAACTTTGAGGTTTCAACGTTCGAGCCATCAAGAGTCACCTGTATATATAATACCAAAGTTATTGAGAATTGACTGTAATTCATATTTCACATAATCAAGATTTAATTGGTCAATTTACTTACCCTCGTCACCTCTCACTGCAAGGAATATCCCTTTCTTGTACACAAGTTCCCCATCGTCCCGTTGAGGTTTACTTTTCAGAGGAGTGGCTACCTCCTCTGCAGGTGATTGAAATCTTTGTACTGGTACTCTTTGTCGCTTCAAAGGTGTTCTGGGCTCAACATTATACACCTTCTTCCTCTGAAAAATAAAGTCATATAGATGCTACAGTATAGAATCAGCTTATGTACAGTTTCTGTTATCAGGGTTTTCAGTATTCTGCAATTAAGAGGCCAATTAGAAATGGAAAGAGGCCTTCTGCTGGTATAGCTTCACACATTTAATACAATCTCACAGATATCTAGGCGGCCAAAGTTTGTTTATAAGCAGTCACTTTGGCCTCCAGACGCCTCTGATTGAAAACACTGCATTATGATTTATTATTCACCCCAACAAAACCTGCACATTGAATATTTCAGACTCACAGCAACTGTATTGTATTATTCTTTTTTTTTTTTTTTTTTTTAATAATGTTTCTTTTATGGCAAACAATTTTTCAGCTGTAGGGTAGTGACCAGGTTTTAATGGTGGATCAGAGAACTAAGTTACATTGTACTGAGGAAAAGACCACAGGCCTTCTGCAGGTAAACTGGCAAACGTTTTCACAAAATCTGCCTAGGTTCCGGTGCTGGGCTTGAACCTGCACTGACCAGAGTCTGGGGAATTTGAATTCTCCTTCAAACAAAAATTCAATATGATGAATCTTTGTATCGGAAGTAGATCCTAATGTCTAAATGAATAGTAAGCCTAATATATATAAATTTCTTAATCAAAATGATCATTCTATTTTACTTCTACAGCTAATATGATTAATATCATGATAGAAGTTATAACAAACGTATGCATAGAAAGAACACACACTGAATATCCTTAAATAAAGCCTTAGTTTTAGTGTACTACATTGTTTCGAGTTCTCTTTGGCCCCAGCACTAGGCAATAGGACACAAGCCATCAAAATCGTGAAATATACCTTAGTACCAGACGCTGACCCCGAGGCACTGGGTGCACCATCTTTCTTGTCCTTTTTCTGGTCATCTGATTTATCCATTGTAGAAGTCAAGTATTCCTGTAACAAAAACAAAAGATAGATGTACATGTAAGTTTGCATATTAACTCATTCACCCCTAAAGACACATTTGGACTTGCCTAAGTCATTGATTTATAGAAGAGTCCATTGTTTCTCAGGGGTTGAGTTCAAATAATTGATCACCAATATCTTCATAGTAAGCAAAATTCCAGATTGTGAGAATCAAAACATATTATAGTATCCCAAACAATTTTCAAATACACTGTATATTGTTTTCAGTAAAATATATAAAAATAAGTTAATGTCAGACACGTAACCTTTTCAACAGAAGCTGACAGAATCTGTCAACTATTAATTTTCATAAGCAGTAAAAATAATCTACTTTCTCTTTTATCCAGCAAAAACTATTTACAAAGTTCCCCATCACACTTTTTCCGGCTACAGCTACTTAACATAAATTCTTGAAACTTGTCTCGTTTTGTTTGTTTGTTTGTTTATAGTTGTTTAATGACCCACTCAAGAATCTTTCACTCACATGGAGACATCACCAAATAATGGTGAAGTGCTTCAAATTTTTGGCCTATGCTCTGCACTTATGGCCATTGAGCAGTGAAGGTTATTTAACGTGCCAACACCTACTGTGACACCAGACCTCGGTTTTTACTGTCTCATCTGAAAGACAAGACACAAACCTGGACTCAAAATCACGACCTTATGGGGAGTCAAGCACACAACTGACTGAGCCAGACTGACTCAAATTTGTCTCGTACATCAAAAACTTCTGAATGGACTGGATACAGTGTACAAGTCTAGGGTTATAGCATTAGTTAGTTAAAACTTTATATTTTATAACTGCAGAATAGTTGACACCTATCTCACGTCTAGGGTTATAGCATTAGTTAGATAAAAATTTATATTGTATAACTGCAGAATATTTGGCTGAATTAAATAAACCAGACAGTGAAACAAAAGTCTGGATTAAGATCTGAATTGAAACATGTTCAATTCAAGTGATATGAGCTGTCGTATGTTAGTGTTGAATCTAGGATTGATTAATTAAAACAAGCTAGTAAATGTCTTAAGTTAAATATTTGATACATAATTTACACTTTGATATGTGAAAAAAAATATTTCCTAAATTGGTAATCGATTGTCATGTTTAAATTATCTAAATAAATTCAACAAATTTGTTAGATTAAGGCCTATTTGAATTTTTCCTCACTATATCACATAGGAAAGGAAAAGTTCCGAGAATTCCGGGAGTCATGTGACACTACATGTAAGTCGATAAAGCCCGAAAACAAATTTGCTTTTAGATTTAGCAGGAGACTTGGTGGTTTATTCCAATTTACAGTATTTTCACAGCGATTATGGCTTTAAAAAGTCCTTGGTGAATTCCTACATATGTACATGTATATTATTCGTACGACAGGTAACTACAAGCAATTTGCTTGAATCGGTTTAAAATCAACGTGTCCGTGGAGACAAGCTATTTTCCAACTTGCGAAACTAGAGCCTGCTTCAAAAGATGGGGGTTTTACAAGCAATTTCGCCAAAGAATTGATTTTGGGGAGAGGGGGGCGTTATTGGAGATTGACATCATGAAAAAGGGCATGGTCCTGCAAAAAAGGGCATGATGCGGCGCCATGCTATGTTTCTCTAGATTCAACCCTATTATGTGAAAAATTTTACATGCCCATTTTACATGATATTCTATCTCATATATATTCCAAAGAGACCATCTGGTGGTTAGAACAACAAATGCATGTGTAAAATTGCAACAATCTTACCAAACGTAACCGGCAATATCAGTTATTGTTTGTCCGCCATTACTTTGAGCATTGCAAATTAACTTTCAGTAAATTTTTAAGAAGATTACCAAGTGTCTATTTGCAGTAAATACACATTCTATTCTTATTACCCTTTGTGTTAACTTTCCTACATCATCATTTCATATCTTAATCAGGCATAGTTTGTCTTTTTCGTCGTTTCAAAACATTTATTTCTGAAATTGTCCACGTGCCGGGCATATCGGGTGATCTGGACCCATTTTTAACTTGTCCCATTGCATTTTTTGCTTAATCACTCTTGACACATATGATCATGAGCCGCAAAACTCCACTGGAAATGGCGGCATGATTGTAAAACATGAGGTACACATACTTTTCACAGTTATATTGTTTTGATTTTGTCAATGTCAGCAATCAGGGTAACATTAAAGACCAAATATTTATATACCGACTGCAATTCACTTCATTGCAAGTATATAGAGCGATATATTGCATATTCCGGTAAATGCAGTCGCGTGCCCCGAGTATTAACCACTTTACTTTTCAGTGTAAGAATTCATGAACGAATCAATAAAGAATAGAATATCACATGTTTATATATCTTATATATTTAATCTTAAAAGCCATACATTAGGCCTACCACAAAACAAATAAAAATCACAGAAAGAAATTGGAAACACGAGACTACATCTGTAGCACATTGTACAGCCTACAGGCCCATATCGTGATATATCTAGGTCATGTTATGACCAGAACCACAGACCACCATCTGGCTTCATAGTTACAACAGAATGAAAGAAAGTAAGGCCTAGTGCAACTTTGTCAAGCATCTCTTGATAAACAAGTCGATTTGTTTGCCTTCACTGGATATTCCTATCAGAAACAATTCGTCACCCGCATCGTGTGAAATTAGGTCATGTGAAATGGGCCTACTTACGTAGGTTACATACCAATCAGTCATCGTGGTTCCCAGCAGCTTGGTAAAAAATGTCAAATAAAATGGCTACTTTCAGTTGTCATAAATGAATATTAGCGGTCTCAGTTCTTGTAAGTCACACTAAATCTTTCTATAGTATATCCCATTAATAATATATCAGAATTCAAACGCAAATTTGTTGTAAATACATTATTCAGCATACTCATGGGCGCAGCCATTTGCAATGTCAATTCTCTTCTGACACATTTAAACTTCAGGTTACCAAGCAGACGAATATTCTAAAATAACTTAAAAACAAATCTGACACTTATTCAAAATTTTCCATATCACTAGTTTCTTTCAAAATTATAAGAAAATAAGAAAATAAACCTTAATTCCATTTAGTATTTCCGGACAGAAAAGGGGAACTTCTTCTCATCTTACACAGCAGTTTAGCTGTTAAATCATATGAAAAACCTCCTACTGTAAAGCCAATTACATCGAATGAATTTCATAACCAGCTGATTAAAAGAAAATGGTAATATATATAAATATAAGGTTTATTTTTCATTTTTTGGACTGCATCGGGTATAAAGGCAATGCATTATGGAAAAAGATTCAAAGCGCAGCACTCGATGCAGTCCAAAAAATGAAAAACAATCCTTAAAAAAATTCTTTTAGTGACCTGATATATTTATTCATATATTCATCCGATTTTCTTCAGGTATTTAAAATAGCGTTGAAATGCATACATTTTACACAATACATGTACTTTCCAATAATCACGTCCTGTATATTAATAGTAAATATAAAACACATACAAATTGGCCAACTTTAACATAGTCCAAGCGCGTAAAGGACCGAGATCCCCTGACTGAATTACGAAGTACATTTGATATGGCGAAACAGTATATCTGAAAGGTCATTGCATATGGAAATACAGCTTGATTTTTTAAGGTACAGGAAAAACTTAAATTCTAATAAAACAAATAACTTCAAAAAGAAGATCTTTTACAACATTTCATGTGTTTGATAATGTATTTGAAGACACATTTTATCATATTCTCGACTATATGTCAGGGGACAAAAATAAATCATTGTGACAGCTTATATTGCTTTAAGCCAATGATGTATCAATCATAATCTAAACAAGAAGCCTGTGGGCGACATCAATCACCCAAACTGTGTTGATATCTTATAAACATGGGAATTTCAATTTACAAATTATTATAACACTCCTTCAATTCCTTGTGAGTGGAAGAGACTTAAAAATGATTGAAATTGACAAAGCCGAAAAAGATGTCAAAAATTAATTTTCAAATTTATTAAAAAATTGGGAAATTCAATTATACATCCATGAAAATTTCTCAGATGCAATAAGTTTTTCAATCCATGCAGCAGTTCTGGAAAAGATTTTCAAAGAGGAGTATTCCATGAAGCCTCTTTTGACCCACCCTGGATCCACACCTGGGCCAATCTAGCCAAAATTAATGAACTTGATAATGGACCTTGAGTACTAGCTATCTATAAAGTATCATTAAAATTCCTTCAGGGCTTTTGAAGAACAAGTCAATAGAATGAAAAATTGCATTCTCCCCCTTCATTTTTGCAACCTTAAAAAATTCATAAAAAATTCAAAATATGAAATTTCAGCCAAATTCTTTTAGTAAAGCCTTCCTCTAGCAAAACACAGGTAAAGCACATAAAATGAATGCATCATAATGAATACATTATTTTTCGGAATATAAATCGCAACATTTATCCAAGTCCTGGGGTCACACGGTTTATATAAAGGTGCAGTTTATACATTTCCAAAATTCAAGAATTCTGTGTTTTATTAATGAAGTTAAAAAATCTGGTTTCACTTTCGATTTGCATCTTCTATCTTGTTGATGTCTAATAATTAACTTTTTTTTTGTGAAAAAAATATGTTATTTATTCAGGTCATATACCATGTATATCATTCACAAATACTTTACCAAAATGCCTATTTTTGCTTTTGATGTATCAACCATCACTTGATTCAAAGTTAGGAGACAACCCATTGAAACAAGCATTGCAGAACAGCAAGTAATTTTTTTCAAAAGTAAAATCTTGCTAGCAAGAGGTGAAAAATGGGGGTTTTTATAATGAACATATTAAAAACCTTTTATATGCCTATTGTTCAATGTATCATCAGATACTGTATTTACTTTAATTCATTAATTTTATTCTCTGATTTTCCTCTTTATATTATAGAATTTATTTATGCAATTAAACTATCCATTATATTCCCTATCCGAACCTCTCAGACAGTCACAGGGGATTAAGAGGTTCAATGAAGGTTATTTTTATGAACATTATGAATACTTATTGTACACCTATTGTACGGTGACTGTTTTTATCTATCATAATATAATAGTGTATCTAAATAGATACATAACATTAAGCTTTGTTTTTTCATCTTAATTTACCGTTTTTAATAATGATAATGAAATTATTTTCTTCTTTGTACTGTCTCTAGCTCAAAAACGGCTTTCCATGCTTTAAAAGATCTAGATCACTCACAGAGTTACACTGACTTTTGAGAAATAGAAATAAAAAGGTGCAGCTGGAAAAGTTAGGCCATTCCAATTTTTTCTCTGTTAAACATCCCAGGACAGATTGAATTGGAGAATATTCTTGATAAAAGTTTCAAATCGGATTTGAGAATATAAACTTTAAATTAAAATAGTTTAAAAAGTATGGAACTGGTGGAGAAAAAATCAAAGGTCAAGGTCATAGTTTAGTTTGAAAATTCAATGAAATTTTCATAGTAGCTCTTTATTGTTCAATTTAAATATGAACATTTGTTTTCATCAATTAAAAATTCAATAAAATTTTCAACTCAAAGTAGTGAAAGCGATTAGATTCTATTTCACAGGTTATTTACAAGTAAATATGTGCCAAAAGGTCATCAGATGCTTTGTGCAAGTTTTATTATTTATCATTATTATTATTTCAGGGTCATCCAGGTATATTTGAAAATTCAATTAAAATTTCAATTCAAAATAGACTTTAGGTCAATTTGCTGTATGACCCTTTATTCTTCAACTCAAAATAGCTCTTTTCTTCTATAGACAATACAATTTTGTACTGTCTCTAGCTCAAAAAAATAGCGGACTTGGCAGATTTCCAAGGTCATTGGAAATTTTCAGGATTTATGAAGCTTTAAAAGATCTAGATCACTTTTTCTTATTTTTGCAAAATCCCTTCTACTTCTTGAGTTATCTCCCCTTTTCACTTTTTTGATGACCACTTTTGTTCCCTCGCTTCCTCTAAAACTACTGAAGCTAGAGTAAATCTGTTTGAATTTTCTGAAAGCCCAAAGACTGTTGTTGTGCATGCTTATTTCAAATTTGATCTCTAGAGTGTCCCAAACGTGCACTGAAAAACGAGCTCACTAAGGGTTACTGAAAAATAAAACTATACGATACGGACTTTGAGTCAATTTTTGATGCTCAAAATTTTACAGATAAATTTTGACCATCAAAATTAAAACTCAGAAACTATTTTGAAAACTTTAACAAAATTAGCACAAATTTTTTGTATCAACATATGCATTAGAAAGTTAATCAGTTTTACATGTTGCACAAGGCGAAAAAGTTTCAAGGTCACAGAATTCAAGGTCAAGGTCACAGAGAAATTCAAAATATTAAAGTCTAAATATCTCTTAAAAAGAAAAATTTGGGGAAGTGACTATGAGACTTAAGTAAAGAATAGCATCATATACGACATGGGACACTTGTGGCAAATGACATGAAGAATTCTTGATTGAAAAGTTTCAAGGTCATCGGATTTACTCAAAATTGAGGTCAAGGTCAGAGCTCAGTTTTAGAAAATTCAGTAGGTCCAAAATTTCAACTTAAAATAGTTTAAAAAGTATGGAACTTTTGGCAGGGTATAATGATTACTGTTCGAATATTTGTAGACAATGAGCTAAAAACTTCCGGCACCCCCAATGCGAGATATTCTCAGTGGGGTAGTGAACAAACTTCAAGGTCAGCGAATCAAAGGTCATGTGTACTAGGACTCATAGTTTAGTTTATTAAATTTACGATGAAATTCAATGAAATTTTCAACTCAAATAGTAGCTAAAAAATCAACACAAATAAATTTTATAGATTAAAAAGAGGTCAAGTGTTAGGAAAAATTTAGAGCTTTAGAAATAGATGAGATACAAGTAGAATCAACAGCTTTGAGTCCAGAAAATACAGTATAGAACTTTTATATATGTATTAATGTAGGAGATTTGTAGATTGATGACAATTTGATTAATCAAAAGTATTTGTGTCACAAAGGGTGAAGTTTTGCCACTGCTTACTTAGATGACATCTCAAGTTTGATAAGATCAGGCAACATGATTTAAAAATGAAGTTGAAGAAATGTAGTTTCTTTCATCATGGAGTGAAACCTAATGAAAAGAAAGTGAAAGCTATAAGAACATTACCTGTACCAAAGAATGTAAGATCAAAATATGCTAGGTCAAAGTCACAGCTCAGATGTTTTGGAATAGCTTTTGCTCTCAAAAAACAGATCACCGACCATTGAAGTATTTATTATAAAATTTTCAAAGAATACCTCAAGAGTAGCTCAGACAAATAGAAATAGATGATAGATTTTTTAGAAGTAGGTGCATTAAATTCAAACAAGTTTCACTCCCAAGAAATACTATAGTCAAGCCGTTTATAGATCTTCCAGGGACATAGATATAAAAACAGAACAAGAAAATGATGAAAAGATAGCAAAACTTAAGATAAAATTAGACAAAGGTAGTGCCACAAAAAGGGAACAAAATAGTTTTAAACTACCTGAAAATATTAAACAACATATACTTTGTAGGACATATGGCAGTAGATAAAACATATGACATCATTAGACCAAAATATATAATGTGTAACATGTCAAACTAGAAGCCAAAAGAAAAACACATCCACCTCTTAAAGAAACGGATATATCCCACCACCTTATCAGGCAACAAGTATATATATATATATAGTCCATCTTTATATTAGAAGAAATATTTCCACTGTTGAAAAATTGTAGACAACTTGATGAAAAATATATGTGAAGTTTGAATCAAAGAAAAACCAGTAAATTAGATAATAAATGGAAGCTCGACATCTTAGGTTAGCTAATTTAGTCATCAGATCAAAGGTCAAACAAGACAATCAGACAGAAAACAAAGAAATAAGTAAGGTCACAGCTCAAAATAATTGAAAATTTAGATGAATTAATAAGTAAACAACTCAAAATAGACACTGCATCGTAGGAAAGAATTAGATATAAAAAATTATAGCAATAAGAACTACCATAAAGAAAATTAAGACTGTTTGAAACTTTTTAGGATTTCACCTTGGAATGGGATAACATCCATCTCGAAGGATGTACATTTGGAAATGTAAAAGTCTATATATGTTACCTAAACATAAAGATTATTATTGGGATGGGGAAGAATACAAATGGAAAAAGCTTAAACCTTTAGATTTACCAAAAAGAGTAAAGGCAAGAAATGGCCAACTGTACAGATAAAACCCACACAATTAGATACTTGTATTAGCAGATTTCAAGAGAATTCAAAAGGATAATTTTACAAACTAACACAGAACCTCATTAGACAAATAAATTGGTTAGAAATGACAAAAAGAATGAATTGGGTAGAAGCACTGACATGCTATCTAGAAAATAACGATAGCATTGTGCAAATGTTTCAAGGTTTTTGAAAAGGAACATCAGATCAAAAGGCAACGTCATAATAACTGACACTTTGAATTTGAAAATTCAGTAAAATTTTCAACTCAAACAACAAATGCCTTAGAAATTTAAAGATACATAACTTGGCATTGCCACATATGAAAGAACCCTAAAAAACAAAACAAAGAGAAAACACAATTTGCACTTTTAACTAGATACTTTTTCGAACAGACAGACTTGTGTGATTTCTATATATGATCAATAATGCAATTCTTCCTCGTTAGTGTTGAAGATTTGTAGGGAAATATTAGTTGACTGATGAATATATTTGTGTGAAGTTTCTCATACCAATAGTGGTAGTCATCGGAATCAAAGGTCAAGGTCACAAAATGTAGGTATATTTCTGAAAATTCAATTTAAAGTAGTGAGGGAAAAGAGGAGTTTTCAATTCAAGATAGCTCAAAAAGTGTGGAAGTTTTATATACACAGTGTTAGTGTTTAAGATTTGTAGGCAATATTTGCAAGAACCGAACGAATATTTGTTTGAAGTTTACAAGGTAAACACGGAATCCAGACATGGTAAAGGTCACAGGACATATAATTTGAAAATTCGAATTACAACTTCAACTATACAAAATAGCTCAAGAAAAATGAAAAACTATTTTATATACATGTTAGTGTAGCCATGAAATTTAACTTTATCAAGACAAGGTGATTGCCTGACAAAATATGTGTGTGGATGAGACCACTTGTTCGATCCAAAGGTTATCCCAGTAACTAAAAGATCAAAGGAACTTAAGTCAAGGTTATAGCTTAGTTTGAAAATTTAGTTGAAATTTCAATGGAGGACTTAAAATAGCTCAAAATCCATATAGGACTTTTATATACATGAACTTTAACATAATGAACTTTACTTATGCTGAAGAATTGTAGAGACAATTTTGAATTGAAAAATATTCTGTGTGAATCGATTCAAGGAATCATTGGATAAAAGTCACAGTCATAGCTGAATTTGAAAAATCAGTTAAAATTTCAAGTCACTCAAAATAGCTCAAAACTTTCTCTCCCACAAATTTTTCAGATGGCAGACAGATATGTATTTCAAGCTACAATGACGCCAGGAATATACCATGTTTGAAGGGACGTTTCAAGAGGTACGTCGGATCAAAGGTCACGGTCATAGCTCAAAATACTGAAAAATTCCAACACAAAATAGCTTCAAAAACTGGGAACCTATTATGGATATGTTAGTGTTGAGGAAGCTTGTGGGCAAATATCTGCTGGAAAATATTTGTGATTAATTTCAAGGTCATTGGGAATCAATGAGGTCCAAGGTCACAGCAGGCAGTTTAAGAATTCTCTCTATTAAAATATCAACTCCAAAACGACCAGCGGGAAACCGAGGACTGTGTAACTTTCATATATATGTTAGTGTTGACGATTGTAGGCAATTTGCTTAAGAATATCTGTGAAGCTGCAAGGTCATCCTATCAAAGGTCAAGGTCACAGCTCAATTCATTTTCAAATGCTTCTCAAATATATGTTTGAGAACTTGAAAACTATCAAAATTCATTGAAAACTTCCTTTCTTATCTCATTTCTTTTTCAAGTTCTTTTCAACCATTTTGTCCCGTACCAGATCAGATGACCCCTTTGTTGCTTCAGCAACAACTTCGCCTCTAGTTATTATTATTATTATTAAGCAACAACTTCGCCTCTAGTTATTATTTTTATTATTATTATTATCAACATCATTATTATCATCATCATTATTATTATTATTATAACATATAAGGAAAATACTTAAATGAGCATTAATTTGCATTTATTCTCCTAAAACGTCTTATTTTCCTGTCTTTTTTCCCTGATAGAGGAATAGGTTTTTTATTTAACGTGTCACCGGGTCCTTTTCGGAGTTTGATAATAGTTTATTTCAATAAATTTTCTATAGTGTAGAGATGCACATATTTTAGTTGTTACTCATAAAATCTTTCCTGTGTTGATTTATTTTGTGTCCTACAATATCACAAATACATGTAAATGAAATTACTATACATGTTCCGACTACAGTAAACATACATACATACATATACACGCATAGATTTCTAAATAATTTCAACACTTGCAAATAACATTAGGATAAATTTTATATATTAATTTAATTCGAAAATCTATAATAATATAACATTTACGCGGATTAAATTCATTTTATTTAAACAGTTTAAGTAAAAAATTTTTGCTTACCTGCTTGACCATATACAAATTTGGTAAGTTGTAAGTTGAGAAAACTGGGAAGTTGACGCCCTTAGTACAATTCTATAACCCATCTAGTTTTCCTGCTGGTCAAGCCAGTTTTATAAATATATACAAATGCGCTATATTAAAAATTCAGTCAATTGGTCAGTCTGTCCGTCACTATTTTTCACTAATGCAATCACACACAAATCGCTATGCTCATTCATACAAAGGAGTGAAGAGGCAGAATTGAAGTTATGTGTTAATAAATACATGTACGTTAACATCAATATGTCCAGACTGATTATTTGATATATATATATATATATATAAATTAAAATTAATAAAGATTTAATTTGAATATAATAAATATCACATCCGTGACAAAGGGTGTAAGTAAAACACGAAAAAATTTGGAATGACCTTATTGTCACAGACAGCCTAATACCTGAGCAGAAAATTTTAGATGTACCTACATTAATCATGCTTATAGAATCTGTGTGATATAAAATGAGGACTACCACATTGAAGCATGTGATTTTTAGTGACACAAAATAAGCAAGGTGAAATTTATTTATAAACAGTATTCAATAGAATGATAACCAACCAGTGTGTGCAAAGCCACTGACAGGGATTGTTTGATAATTGGATTAATTAAGTGAAATGGACAACAACGTTTTACTCACCTGAGGAGAAACTCATAATTACAGACAAGAATTTTAATCAGAATGCTAGGATAAATACTTAAAAGGAGCAGTATTTAGGCTTCGTATTGCATTAGCATATAAAAGGGACTTTATATCGACAATTAACATACAACTTCGACGATCAATTGCCGAATTCGGTTTCACATCCTTGCATATTTAAACATCATTAAGATGTTTATTATTTTGATGTATCAAATTTTTCGCAGTTGTAAATCATTTCAAACAATTTTCCAATAAAGTCCATGTATCACAACGCTCTACAATGCGACCAAATCACTCGCAAATGTGACCATATATATGGTTTTGGTGAGTCTTTATTCTAATTCAGTCGCCACATTGCGACCAGTTTTTCCCCCAAGCCTGAAATCAAAAGTTTGTCCGTTTTCACTGGGAAATTACATTATCGAAATCATGATCTGTTATGCACTTTACAACAACCAATTGGCAATTCAGTTTCCATAAACTAGAGCATCTAAGTCATGGTGATTACTTTATAAAAACATGTTGTATGCTGTCATGTTTTCGACTTGAAATTTTTGAAATGGAACATGATGACATTTTCTTTTCAGTGTCAATTTCAACAGAAGCATCTACATGTACCTCTTCATTTGACACTAGCAAATTTCTAGTTAGTGTTACAGGAATACTGGAACAGAGTTATGGCTAGTGTTCGACAAGGAGGGCGGGCAGACCACAAAATCTAGAGTCACACCCGATTGTCGGACAAAAACCTTTAAGGAACTTTATAGATGTTTGTCCGACAATCGGGTGTTTGACTCTCTATTTTAACCGATTTAAACTTACAGATAAAATTTCAAATTTTTGTGGGCAGACACTGTTTTGTAAATTCTGTCGAAAAGAAACCAGCATTATAAATTCAAAAAGGTTTAAGTGTAGGTGTGCCTCAATATAAGAGCAACAAATATGAAAAATATAGGCATATGAACACTCTTGGGTTTATTAAAAATGGACAACAGTCATCTTGTTTTAAATGGATTGAAACAAAAAAAGTCATGTCAACATAAAAAATTAATGTACTATTTCATTTCATCCAGCAGAATTTATTTGAACAAAAACACATTCACATGTCATATATATATATATATATATATATATGTGTGAGTTAAAGTTTTTGACTGGTTAATAAAATTTCTGGTTCACTGACCAAATGAAGACTGAATTTTTTTGTGTTGTAGAGCCCTGTATCAAAAACGGAAGAATTCCTGGTCAGATAGTTGGCGATAATAAAACTTTGTACATTTTATTATAGACACTTGTATTTACTACACAGAGTCACAAAACATCGTTCTACGCACATGGTTTAAATGACTGTGTGGTTTATACATTACCAAATTCTAAATAATCCCTAAAAATTGGCACTGCAGTTTATATAAAGGTGCAACATATAATCCGGAAAATACGGGAGAAAATCAAAATCATACAAAAATGAATGAAAGTCACAAAGTCTAAAAAGACGTTGAAAATGCATCAAAAATTTATTTTCTGATTCCTACGATATCAACGAACTTGGATTATATATCTATGTAGATCACTCAAGTATAATCAGTTTTTCAATCCATTCTGGAGATGATTTTTTGAAACAGGGGTACCCCCTGGGGGCCTCTTTTGTCGTACCATGGACCCATCCCTGGCCGAAAATAAACAAACTTGGTAGAGGACCTTGCATCCTTGGAAGTTTCATCAAAATCCCTTCAGCGGTTTTGAAAAACAAGCTGACAGTGTGAAAAAAATTGACCCCACTCTTTCTTCATTTCTGCTATCTTAAAAAAAATCAAAAACTTAAATTTCAGCAAAATTCGTTCAGGAAAACATAACTACAGTGAACTACTCAGGTGAGCTAAAAAAGGTGTGAAGTGGGTGTTGTCCATGAAACAATAAAAATCAATATTTTTATCTGTCAGCATTCAGCTGTCTACTTCTGATAATTTGGCTGCTAAATATCAATTAACAGGTTTTGAACCGTGTTAACAACATTGTCTCATCTGTCAATAAAATTGCCAGTTTTCTTGCGGAAGGTCGGTGGTCCTTACCCGGGTAACCGGGGTTTCTCCTCCACCAATAAAAACTGGACGCCATCATATGACTGAAAGATTGTTGAGTATCAAATCAAAATCTGTCAATAAAATTAAGATTCACACCTATATACAAAGTTTATCATCTTATATACTTTCTACATTGCTGGTACATTGTAGCAATGCTATCGAATACAGTTTACTTTTGTCTCAAAAATTTTTGGTGCTATAAATTGCAAATACACAGCTCATCTGGGATATTGATAATATTTCTGGAGTCTGGATATATTGTCCTTCTATTTTAATCCCAAGTATAAATTTCATCAGTTTTTTTTTTCATGTATTTTCCATAGCCAGGGCTTTTTTCCTCCAAATTTATAGATAATATTGGGCTGCTTTCCCAATGCAAATCACCCCCACCCCCACCCACCCCGAAGCTTTTGCCAAAAATTCCCTATCTGGAACATAACATAATATCTTTAAATCATTTCTAATTTGATGCTCATATTTTTTATCGTTGTTTTTCTTGAAAGTTGAAATATGGCAGCTTATATATATATATATATACGCATATATACATACACATATATATACACATACATACACACACATATATTGTAGTAACTGGTAAGAGTTCCAAGTGCAACCCCACCCAATTTTTTTTTAAATTATTTGAAATTATTTCATTTATCATGTTTATCATACTTTATTATATTTTCATTATTTTTTATAATAATAGAAATATGACTGTAATGTTTTTATTTTTGTAATTACTTTTAAAATATCAATTTCATTTCAGATTGTTTCGCTGTCCGATTTCAGAAATAACAAAAAATTATGGGTTGGGCGATTTACCGAAACACACGACAATTACCAAATAAACTGAAACACTTTGCAATTACTGGAGCAAGATACAAATGTAGTTTTATATATATATTTAAAATGTACTTTGTAACATAATTTAAGTATAATTATGGCTTAAAGAGAACCCTGAGTGAAAGTTGAAAATTTCTCTATTTATAAAACTCATCATTCTAAGAACATTGAAAATCCGATAAAAATTGGTAGGCACGTTCTTGAGATGCAAGCTTTCGGAAAACTAATTAAGGATTCATTCCACTTCCATCAACAGGGCTCAACATTGACTTTAAAAAGAACTAGACCAGTCGGACCAGTACCAGAAAATTTTACAAGACCTGACCTCAACATCACTAGACCTGACCTCGGTTACATCATATCTATTGATATCTCTCTTCCAGAGTTTCATATCCTATTTCATTAAGTTGCTAAATCTAGAGATTTTAAGGGTATATATGAAAACGCTATAATTTTATTTTTAATAAGTTAAAATATAGCTCACATATTAATTTCATTAATTGCCCGACGAACTTGATGACGGGCAGAGGACTTGTATCTATGTCTCATTTTTAGCTATTGCTGCACCATTAAATGCTATTTACTAATTTAACTGATTTTGTAAATAACATAAAAAACCAAATAAGTACAGAAAAATATAAATGAATTAATTCATGATTGAAATAATTCCATATAATCTCTAGAGTACTCAAGCCTACTAACTTTTATAAAGTAGAACTGGACTACTAATCATTTTGTTACAGTATAAAACATACATGTCATTTTTGAAAATCCAAGTAAATTATCCTCAATTTGTACACTGAATTCATGCTGATTGCGGCACTGTATTTTAATTTTTCATGAACAAAATAAAGCTGAGAAAGTTAGTTAAAATGCTTTGACAATTTAAATACAAGAAACAAGTATGATGATAGAGTTTAAATTTTCATTATAGATAATCATTGTGAAAATAAATTGTGATTTCTATTTGCCCTTGATATTTTTGATACGCCCTCATCTAGTTATGCCTCCACTACTATAAAGAAGCCGTTCAGTCACTCTAAATCAGATATCGATAATGATCGTAAGTTGATCTAGTTATTAGAGATATCATGGCTCAATTCAAACAAAACTATCAAAAAGAAATGTACCATTCTATATGCCCGGTTAAATTAAATATGCCTAGGCTAGGCCAGTGAAGCTGAACGCACTTGTGATTTTATGATATATGCTTTCAGTTTCACTTTCAATCTGAATTTTTGCGGGTCCATAGAATTACCGAAATGATGCCAATTACCGGTTGAATGACGGGACATATAACTGGATTGGAGCTCCTTTCCATCGTAATGATATTTTTGTGGGATAATTTATTTTTAAATGGTAATAACATAATACATTAAATCGAATTTTGATGTATTTCTTTGTATTTACCGATCTAGCTTTTCATATTAGGTCATATTAAACTAGTGTGATTGAACGACGTAACTACTCGTTTAATGGAAATTCCAACTGTTTCCCTTCTCACATTGAAACAGTCCAATTCTTCTTACTGTATGATCATTCAGTGGCTTCCAATGTGTTATCCTGGTAATATTACTATTATTCCGGTTATTTATTATATCAATCTCTCATCAGAGGGCAACAAATATGGCGACAAAAGACGAAAAGAAAGTTCTTCTAAATGGCAAGTAATATCAGCGACAATCTATTATCACAATCACCAGTAATGTAAATAAATGTCCCACTAGTAAAATGATTACAAAAAGAACAAAATGGATTTCCACAACAATTTTTTTAAACAACTTCAGTCTATTTGAAGTGATATTGTGAAATCTCAGGCTACTTTCAAATCTTCTAGACCGGACCAATCTTTTACTAGTCAGGGTAGGTCGGACATGCCTTAGTGTTGAGCCCTGATCAAACTTGTGAGTTACACCGAGACGTCACAGATTAGCCTTAGGATGACTATTGTCATGACGGAAATTAAAAGTGGACGGTAAAGGGAGTCATATTCATTGTTGTAAAATCACAAAATATACCAAATAAATAATTATTTGACACTTTTAAAATATATGAACAGTCTAGAAAGGCTGCATATAACGAATCAGCTCAAAAATTTATCAGTGTCACATTTATGAATGAATGATTAGTTATGCTTGATTTAGAGTATCAAACTATCGTTAGAGTAAAATCTTTTAATGTTTTTCTTCCCTCGTTCAAAATGTTTTATAAAAGGAAAAAGACATTGATGTATGTCTGAAATCCAAAAACACCCGATAAATTTGAATGAATTTCAAAGCGGGGCGAATTACAATATTACATGAGAAATTAATAAAAGGATAAATAAATACTGACTGATGATAGATTAAAGTACAATTATGATAGGGGTGACGAAAATTGTTATTTTTGATTGATTAATTGAAATGCATATCTGCCGGACCGTTTTAACTAATATATTTCCAAGATGATTGGGTGTAGTGTCAGTCTCATAGGCATTCGACAAAACTCAAATTGATAATATTATAAAATACAATTTACATGTATAAATACTACATTTTAACTTATTTTTTCATATAGTAAGACTACTAATATATTAAATTTACTTTATAATATTAGGTTTCCATACATTTTAAGAGTGACACAAAGTTCTTTATATAATTGACACATAATCTTTAACCAACGGTAAATAAACACACAAACCTGGGAGAAAAATCATTGTTGTTTATTAGAACCGTAATTACGTTAAATTTCCATTTTCATGACAGGTGATATTGCTCTCAATTTCCATTATATATGTACTTTATTTGCGCTGCCAATAGTACAATGTGATATTTATGGCAGTTGTCTTTTCAAAATGACATACAATTTACGCCTACTACTACGATATCAGTTTATAAAAAAATTTTAAAATGGTAATTCATTTATTTTGCTTTTACAATTTAATTGCAGAAAGTTTATGTTTTAATTATTTGTTCTCCTTGGATGACAATTATTCTGTTTTACTCAGAGAGGTAAGCATAGATTCATAAATAATGAATAAAGCTAGATTTCTTTATGTAGAATATCGCGACCTAACACAGAAAATGTTACAACCTTTTTTATCAATTAAAAATTCCCAAACAAAAATCACAACTGCGATAGTTAAAAACAATTATTCCTACATTATTGTATGTTGTACACAAAGATATATTCACTCAATAAACCAGCAAGTATATTAATTGCCGTTCATGCCCGAGGCACCGCTGATAAAAAGCCTATAGTGAAGCATGTACTTCGCAACCAGAGTCCTCATTGTGATGTAACATGAAGCTGCGCCCCTTTCTACTTACTTGAGCTGTTTGTAAATGTGAGTTTTACAGTTTCTCGCTAATATCTTGAAAACGTGCACCGATTTTGATCGGGTTTTCAGTGTTGTTCTTAGAATGATAAATTCTAAAATTAAGGAAATTTTTATTTTTCACTCAGAGTGCTCTTTAATTCCAAATAAATTTCTGTAACAAAACCGAAACTAAATACAAATTACAATTACCAAAACAGACAGAAACAAGACTGGCCTGTTACAGTAATCGTAGTGTTTCCTAAATTGGCATTGTTTGATGGATTTATTCGTAAAATTTAATCCATTATTATACATGTCATGTTACAAAATAAATTTTTAATAATTATTTAAACATTTGTATCTTGCTCCAGCCATTGTGGTGTGTTTCGGTCTTGTCTCTGTCTGTTTTGGTAATTGTAATGTATCTCGGTCTTGTTTTCGATAATTAATTTGGAATTAATCCATAATTATACATAAATCAGGTTCCAATTACTTTTTTAATATATTCTACAACATATATTACAAGATTTGTATCTTGCTCTAGTAATTTTAGAGTGTTTCGGTAATTTAAGTCTGTTTTGGTAAATCGCCTTCCTGGAAAATTATTGGCCCTACTTTATAAAATCAGTCAATGTTAAAATCTGTTTTACTTATATCTTAAGAATGCTCTTTGCATGCTATCGCTCATGAAAAATCTTTTCATTTTTTAAGTTTGAAGAAGCAAACAGCAAATTTCATCTTTAAAAAGAAATCATACTGCATATTAATTGGGCCTATGTTATACAAGCCTACAAGGTCAGATTCAGAACAATGCACAAGAAATATCCTATCAATAGATCGTCATGATCTACATTATAGTTCAGCTATAAGATAAAATGAGACTCAAATGTGTCCAAGTGCTAAATTACCACAGACTTGAAAAGCCTGCATCTTGCAAGATCTCCATAACGACTAAAATTGTTCCAATTTATTCCATTTATGGTAAGCCCCATTATGAAAACGTTTTTTTGTGTACCGTATCGAAGTCTTGGATTAGCAACAATCGAAAGTTCAGGCGAAACTTGCGCATAGGGCATTTAAAACATTGCCAGAGACTCTTTAAGCAACATTTGTGCAGTGGAATCATTTGACAGTGCATTTGGTAAATCTAAATGATCAACGGGGGGAAAGGCAATTTTTTGTCAAAATGACCCACGCTACTGGTTAACTGAGTCCAAATGCAACATTAAATGCCACTTTTCCTTCATCATTGTGTTGGACTGTTGCTTGAAGTGGTTTCTCAACAAAGTCACTATACATATAGGAATGCTAACTTACCAACTTTGCCAAATTTGTTAAATTTACTGCGAAGATTTACCGGTATCGTGACCACATGGCCGCCATCTTCGCAGCTGGTATGTTATCTTCCCTCGGTAAAAATTTAAAAAATTAAATTGATAAAATATCGTTTCTCAAATCATGATTCACTATACATATTTTGTTTTTCGTTGAATTTTATTAAGAATTAATTGTATACGACAAAAATGTGGGTTAGTTCGTCTTATCTATTTATCAGTTCACATGGAAAAACAAACAGCTACACAGTATGTTTCATAAATAGAACAGCAAAAACATAAGTCATGTGACATCTTTTCTGCTGCGTATGATTTTATTAGCGGCAAATTTAAACATTTTTTGTAAACCTACGGTACTTAAATTAATTTTTTTTAAATGCTATAAATCAAGGGTAGATAAATAAACTTTTTTATGGCAAGAGTAACAGGTCAGAAAACCCTAAATTTTTATAATTTTGTCTGAAATGATTGTTATGTACTTTATATATATCTTGACATGGCAATGTGCTAAACTAAATGTCTTTGTACATCTCTAAACCAAATATCATGGTTTATGACAACTATTTGAATTTGAAAATGATTTGTTATTTTAAGTTAATTGTGGTATAATAAAATGATGACTGCTAAACACAAACAAATATTCCCAGTAAAGTTAAAAGTACAATTTTGGAATAACGAATTTGACGTGGAACCCGCGGAAAGTACAGTAATTTGATTCTCTCTCAATAACGAAATGACAATTAACCCATTCATATTCTAAGGCTCCGATGTGTACTCCCCGGACAATTAAAAAACCCATGCGAGGTCATTGTTTTATTCTCTGAAACGCAATATCAGGATCCGCTTCATAATTTTTAAAGCCATGTTTCATGTATTCATCTCTTTTTCTTGATATTAGTTTTTATCAACATGTTATCTCCCCTACACTCAATGTCTTTTTTTTTAACATCGAGGTGTATTTAAGTCTCCTTATTTTGTACGTTAAGCACTTCTTTATAATTTTGTATATTGTGTTCTTTATTCTCTTTTCATAGAATATATAGGTAGGCTGATGCAGTCTGAGGAGAGGAATTTATATATGCTTTCTATATCTTGCGTTCCGATCGTGTTAAAGCATAAGTACTTAGTATATCTGCTGGTTATAACACTGTCAAATAATTATGTTGGCTGATTCGGGACACCGTAATGTCACATCGTTTAATACAACGCATTATTGCGATATAACGATACGATGCCACGATATTACGATACAATATCACTATATTACGATACGATTTAATGATATAACTATATCACGATATTACGACATGATATTACTATAGCACGATATTATGACATGACGATATTACGATTGCACGATATTATGATATTACGATATAATCACTACCATGTCCACGCATGCGTCGCTTCAAACCAACGCTATATAGTGAACTACCCCGGGTGGTATCATTTTTTTTATAATCTGTTCAGTCCGTAATAATTCAGCTATAAAGTGACTTACCCCAGGGTGGTGTCCTTTTTCTAGAAGTCGACTCAGTGCCTAATACTTGAGCTATAAAGTGACCCTTTTTTTCTCCATCGGTGTTAGTCCACAGAATAGGTCAAAATATGTTGCACTTCTAGTGACATTTCTGGCAAGAGTTAGTTATTCTTTATATATATATATATATATATATATATATACCGTAATCTTCATTGTATTGTTTGCTGTCACTGATTTTTATTACGGTCACATGTATAATTGTACAGAAAAAATAAATTATCTTCTCAAAAATCAAAATCAAAATTACATTTGTTTAATATTATCATTTTAGCTATCGGTAACATTAATTTTTTCCCGAAATATCCATTCTGTCCGGTATGTTTTTCTCTATTACATGTTATGCAAATCACCTTTGAAGCGACGCATGCGTAGACATAATAGTGATGAAATCGTAATATCGTGATATCGTAATATTGCATTACGTATCGTGATATTGTAATATCGTCATTCATATCGTAATATCGTATCGTTATATCGTCATTTTGTATTGTTATATCGTCATTTCAAATTGTAACTTTTTATCGTAGTATTTTCTTTTCGTATCGGAGTATCGTCATTTCGTATCGCGTTGTATTATTAAAGCGATATTACGATGTCCCGAAAGTAGTTATAGGCAGCTCTCTATCGTGCCATTTGAATTTTGCCGCCAGGGGGCGCCACCAGTGGCGCCGTTGATGACGTCATCAGAATGCTTGCTTCTGATTGGTCAATTCAAATGACACTCTATAGAGCTGCCTGTAACGTCATGACCGGAAGTGCGTCATACCGGAAGTGAGGTCATACAGGAAGTGCGTCATACCGGAAGTGAGGTCCTGTGGTCATGGCAATAAGGAGAAGGAGCCAATCATTGAGCCGTGTCTTTGACCGGAAGTGGAGGTTGTGGGGGCAGCCATATTGGATAACGAGCCAATGAGAGCCTTTGTTACAAGAGGTTGGGGTCACGAGAGGTAACGAGAGGTCACGTGAGTTCACGAGAAGTCAACAGGTAAAGATAGAAGTTGGGTTTTCCTAGTTTTTGGACTGAGAGTGAATCTATTTTTAGAACCGAAACTTTTGGTTTTTTCAGATTTGTGAAAACAATAGTAGGTGTCGCCACAGTCGGAGTGGTTAACAATCCTGTATCAAGTGCGCAAGCGCGAGAAACGGTAGGTCGAGCACGTAACCGTGAGTCAAGCATGAACATGGTATCCTTGTACCAAGACTTGTAGAGTTACGAGTATGTACAAAGGGAGATCACTCCCTATAGACTCTATAGGTGGAACAAAGGGAGATCACACTGTATAGCCTGTAGGGATGGGACAAAGGGGAAATCACTCTGTATAGACTGATTGAGTAGGACAAATGTGAAGATCAGTGTGTATAGACTGTATAGATGAGACAAAGGGGAGATCACTCTGTATAGCTTGTATGAAGGACAAAAGGGAGATCACGCTGTATAGCCTGTATGAGTAAGACAAAAGGGAGATCACTCTGTATAAACTTATGAGTAAGACAAATGGGGAGATCAGTGTGTATACTGTATAGATGAGACAAAGGGGAGATCACTGTGTATAGACTATATAGGTGAAACATCACTTTGTATGGACTATAGGGATGGAACAAAGGGGAGATTACTGTGTATGGACTATAGGGATGGAACAAAAGGGAGATTGCTGTGTATGGACTATAGGGATGGAACAAAGGGGAGATTACTGTGTATGGACTATAGGGATGGAACAAAGGGGAGATTACTGTGTATGGACTATAGGGATGGAACAAAAGGGGAGATTACTCTATATGGCGTGTATGTACTAAACCAGAAAGGTAGGGTGGGTAGTGAAACAGGAAGTATAGGAAGGGTAGCCATCTTGGCTATGAACATAGGATATCTAGTTTTTTCAGGGACTGACTAATCTTACGGCAGGAGAGAGAGAGAGAGAGAGACAGAGAGAGAGAGAGAGAGAGAGAGAGAGAGAGAGAGAGAGAGAGAGAGAGAGACATTGAACATGAAAGTGTAACGTACTCAAAGTTTGCAAAAGTGATCGTGTGTGTGTGTGTGTGTGTGCCGTTCTCAAAGTTTGTCAAAGTGATCAAGTGTGTGTGTCGTTCTCAAAGTTTGTCAAAGTGATCAAGTGTGTACCGCTCTCATGTTTCAAAGTTTGCAACGTGTGCAACGTTCTAAGTTATAAAGTCTCAAAGTGACACAACTGACACAACTGACAAAGTGACACAAGTGACAAAGTGACACAAGTGACAAAGTTGTGAAGTATTAAGTTGTTCACTTACATCGTTTCAACAAGTATCAAAGTTCAGACAGTGAAAACAGTATCTGTATTATCTTATAGCGTTTTGTACTTCTGTATATAAAATAAAAAATTAAACACTCACCCAGAGAGTTTTTTCTGACGATGTTGACTCTTCGAGCCTCGGATGCCAAATGAGCTCTCAGAGGTCTAACTGAACTTATTCTCTAGTTTTTAAAGTTACTATTTTTAGAATTGACTAGTTTGAATTTTTGTCTAACAAAATTTTATCGATCAAGTAAAAGAACTAGTGAATGCTCACATTTACTTACTATAGGTTAGACTTACCATTACAGTATAAAACAACACATACAAAAACAAAAACAAAAAACAGTTAAGGTTTCTTTTCGTGTAAGTTGGGTGGCCCTGAAAAGGGCCGTTTGTTTTGGGTTAAAAAAAAGTTATTGACAGCAGTAGCTGACTACCTTCCGTCTTCTGGCTGCTGCTGCTCTTATGGCTTCAGCGGCTCTACAAAACTTTTCCAGCTCGGCCTTCTGCCGCTCGAAATATTCCCACTCATCTGACGCCGTCTTTAGTTTGTTGAGAATGTGCTTCGGTTTACTTTCCAAAAACACTGTGGTGTCGAGAACATTGGCATGCTGTTGTTCTTCATCTCTTCAAAGTAAACACTTACAGGATAAACCATATGAAATGAGACGCGCACGGCTTTTTATATGAGCAGTATAGCGCACGCGACGTACTCCGTCTCGTCAACTTTTACCTCTTTGATGATTGGTCTATGCGTCGTTGGCAATGTGATTCCACCTATGAAAACACAATGGAGTACACGATGGAACAAGAATACGAACCTGTTCTAATCGAACCTGTATATGATACCAGTCAGATTATATGTGATACTAAAGAGAAGTTACGAAAGATTAATATGAACTTTCATCAGGGAATAGAAGATGTTCACCCGAGACGAATTGTACTTCTCAATTCTGTTTTGCGGTTTGGTAGAGAAGAAAGGAAACGTAAGCAGATGGACGAGAAGTGTTTGCCGTTTAAAAAAGAGATTCTGTTCATGAGTCATGGCAGAAATTACAAAAACAACGGTCCTTTTCAGGACCACTTATATCTTACGAAAAGAAACTTTAAACTGAATGTGCAGTGTATACAAGGAAATGAGTTATAGGGTTTATGAGACAATAAAATGAGTTATAGGGTTTATGAGACAATAAAATGAGTTATAGGGTTTATGAGACAATAAAATGAGTTATAGGGTTTATGAGACAATAAAATGAGTTATAGGGTTTATGAGACAATAAAATGAGTTATAGGGTTTATGAGACAATAAAATGAGTTACAGGGTTTATGAGACAATAAAATGAGTTATAGGGTATATGAGAAGTGTTTTATAGAGTACTTAGTAGCTGTATCTCAATACAGTTTAGATTACTTTTCTAATAAATTGGGTGGCCCTGAAAAGGGCTGTTGGATAATTGACTAATATTGACAGTAACATCTTCTCTTTTTCAGAGGTAAACGTCGTCCTGTCTTTCTCTTAATAGTCATGATGATCGGTATCTGTAGTTGACGAAAAACTAGCTCTAATCTGTTTTCTAGTACAAACATATTGAGCTGACAGACGGTCTAAGCACTGTCGGTACTGCCGGTCGAGTTGATCTCCGACTTTCTGTGAGGTTTGCTGTTGTTTCAGTTGCCTCCATCTCTGATTGAGTTTCATCAGTAGACTCTGATAGTAACAATCACACTGCATCGTACTCAACTTGGTCTTCTGTTGTAACAGAATAATTCTGTGAATAGCTTCTGTATAGATACACTCCATTTTGTTTTTTGTTTTTCACTAAAACGATGTTCAACAAGAAGGAGAAGAAACGCTCACGCGATGTGTGACGTCACACCCTGCTGAGTATGCTTAAGAGTCTATAGTCATTGCTTGATCATGGCTGAATTTGTAAACATGTGTACAAGAAAAAGAGGAATGGATGGTGTGTGCCGATACAGTGGGAAAAAAGATGGACTGGCTAACGAATATCGATGAATGGATTGAGCTTGTGAAGTTTGAAAAAAGAAAAAGAGAAAGACGGCAGAGAAAACGGACAACTGCTTTTTATGGCATGGCATATAAAGCCTTAAACACAAACGGCCCTTTTCAGGGTCACCTAACGTTTACGAAAAGAAACCTATTACTGATTAGAGCAGTTCTATACAATAAATAATAGATCCTTTGTATACCCTTATTCTCACTCTCTGTATCTCTTCTACTCTAAGTGTTACACGATTACTCTTGAGTAGTATATGGTCCGCACTTATCATCACCTTTTTCCTGGAAACGGAACGGGGTCTAGATTTCCCGGAATAGCCGATGATCTATAACGTATTCACGGTCTGGTAGTCACCGGGGGTAACTGGATATGAATAGATAACTTACCGAATGGTTCGCCAACGACATAGTGTAGTTATATATAGATGATGATATATAACGTCCGTTATCTTTGTTATATCTCCGGGGGAGGGTATCGTAGTTATATATAAGATGACTATATATAACTTATCTTGATATAGCTAGATAACTGTTTTTTCTGCATTAAATTTTCCCGGGCACAGGTGTTATTGCACAAACTTATACCCCGTCGGTTGTTCGGTACACAAGATTAATTTAGAATGTTTGTGCTGCGACAGCAAGTCTTTTAGGGTTCGTCTGTCTTCCGTGACGACGTCGTTCTCGTCCAAACATTCGTTGTAGCTAAACTTGTCTTTGGCATAGAAGAGCGCAACCCACTTGACCAGCGTGCGAAAATCTTTGGACGCGCTATTATATCTTTGCGTTAATATCCACACGGATTGGTTGGCATGTCTCCCCGAAAACGCCAACATGGATAAGGCGTCCGCTTTCTTTTTGATCTGTGGAACAGTCGTCTATGATGTACAACGTGGACGTCCCTTTGTATTTGTCGTAAAAATGTCGCAAGATGTCCTGCAATTTCTCTTCACCGGTTTTCGACACGGGGTTAACGATGACGACGCGTTTGTCTTTCTGGTGTTTGACATCGTCCCCAATCCATTTTCTCGATTTATAAGCCTTGTTGAAATCGATCGAAGGGCATAAGATCACGATGTGCTCGAAGAAATCTTTGTATTCGGTTTCCAAGAGATCGAGGACAAACTCCGTCTTCCCACAACCGGTGGCCCCCACGATCATGGCGGAATGAGGTTGTTGAATGTACATTTTTTAATGATTTCAAATTTTTTAAGATATTGCGTTCACGAACTGACCGTCTACTCCCCTCGATACTCGAGAAGGCCAACGAGAACGTTTAAGAACCGGTGAACTCGTGGACGATACTAGTGTTAAAGGTTAGAATTTACATGATGAAAAAAGATAATTTATATGCATATATTAAGAATGATAAGTGGACGCTCGTACTCCTAGGGAATTTGTACAAGTAAGAACGTTACAAGATAGAGGTGGTGTGCAATTTGTTAAAGACTTGGGTTTATACGATCAACTTCCGGGAATAAAAGAGGACAAAATGTAGATAGTAAAATCACTACTGTAGAAGAAATAGAAATGGATGTTTTTAACAGCGACGAAACGCGAGTAAAACGATTAGACGATGGAGTATCAGAAGTATCGGGTAGTATACAAGACCTCGCCAATAAAGTGGAGGAAGAGGGAGGCGCGGAACTGCTATCTGTACGAGAATTACGGGGATTGGATAAAAGTTTACGAACCATTCGCGGTGAATTACGCGGTCAAGAAGGCAAAAGAGTGGAACAAAATCGCGAACGATTGATATCGAATGGACTGAAAGACTCGAAAACAATCCGGAAGAAAAAGAATGGCTTGAGAGAGAAATTACGAAAGCGCGCGGTGAACTCGAAGGGATTAACGAGAGTATCGCTATTCTCGATGATCGATTGCGATCTCAAATGACTACTATAAAAGAGTCGATCAAGAGGCTACTCGACGACAATCTCCCGTTGAGAGAAAGAATTGCCAATCTGTTCAAAGAACAGGGCATCACCATCTTTAGCGTCTTGACCGCCATCGGAATGACCGTCGCGTTTTTGGTCGAATTGTTGATACCGGACGTCACACCGATTAAACCGCCACCGCCTCCTCCAAACAAAGAGGGCGGATTACAGGAATGGCTCAAGAAACAGCTAGATTCGGTTGGAAAACTGCTCGTGAGATTGGCCGCCAAATTCGGCGAAGCGTTACCGGGTATATTGGGCAGCATCCTTTCTTGGATCTTGTCGACGCTCGGCAAAACGGCTGTTTGGTTGAGAACATCTGTGGGTGTTGGGCATGGTCGTCGTCGGTTGGTTGTTAACGAAACTCGACGAAGAGAAGAAAAGAAAATAACGATAGAGCGAAAACGGCAGTCTTTTGACTTTCGTGATCGTCCTGTTTTTGCAGTTGTTTAGGTGGTGGTTTGATCTGTTTAGGTGTTGATGGTACTGTTTAGGAGGTGATGGCTTAATCTGTTGGTGTGAAAGGTCGACGTTCGTCCCCGTTTTGGGGCGCGATCAAGATTTCGTTATTATAATTGGCGATGTTTTTACCGATTTTCAGCTCCATGTTGCTGGGTAGCATGTAAAGCCCCGGATGGCTGACGAAATCGAGTTTGGAATTTGCATATCTTAGACAATTTTCGTAGCGAGAAATGTCGGCGGGTACTCGAGCGGTCTGTTGATCGCATCCTCGACGTTGACTAAAAATTGTTTTTGCGCGTCGAGCGATGTGGCGCCGGCGTCCACGATCGAAGCCCTCGTTTGACCTTGAGCGCCCAATCTGGCGTCCAATCTGGCCAGACCCGGAAGCGTGAATCCCTCCGAGCGGTTCGCGATGAACGTGGACCACTTCGTGTTATACTTTCCGAAGATGGTTCCCTTGATTTTCCAGTCCGCGCGGACCGACACTCCGAATTCGCGACAGATTCGTTCGTACGCCGAAACGTCGACGGTGTTCGTGTAGTGATCGAAATCGGAATCGCTGGGCAAGGGGGCGGCGATTTCCTTCAAGATCCTTCTGATTTGATAGTAAACGTGAAATTGAAAGAACGATTTCGACAGTTTGTCGTTTCCCATTCCCAACGTCACGCCGCATCCGGTCGTGGCACACCACACCGCGAAATTTAACTGGTTCTGCCAGAACCCTCCGGTTACGGGATGTTGATACCACCGGCGCAACATGGTGTAATATTTGGAAGTTCCGTCTTCGAAGACGTTCGGGTTATTATACTTGACGAAAATATTCTCGAACGACGCGCGAAAAACTTTTAGTCGTATTGACGTAGACGTCAAAAGACGATAAATCCAAATCCTCCCTGTATTCGTAAACATTCATCTTTTATTTAAAAAATAAAATAGTTATAAAAAAACATGTTTCATCTCGTGACGAAAATCGGTAAACCCGTGAAACTATCTCGATACATCGATAACGCGAACGACGAGTGGCGCGTGGGAGTAAAGTCCGTCCATTTTTTGAACGGTCTGTACATCGCGGGACTACCTCTCCAAATTATAGCCCTGGCCGCGGGTTCGGTGGGGTTGGCCCTGAAAGGGATAAGACGATTACTGCTGAAAAAATCGGAAAAACACCTCAAGATCACCAAACTCGCGGAGAGTAAACTTAATTCGATATCGGATCTGGTGAGTCAAGCGCTCGAGGACGGGAAGATCTCGGACAAAGAATTTGCCACCGTGTCCCACGAGTTGACCAAGTATCGCGAGATGAAAGATAAGCTCTATTCTACCCAAAAGGTCCAAAAAAAGGACGGACAAAGAGACGGAGGATGACGCAAGCAACTCCTAGACCTCGTAAACAAATCCACTTCGCGATAACTATAGATTTTTAAGACAAAACTATATTTTAAAAATCGTCGGGTTTTTTTTTTAGGACGTCCGCGTCTCCTCTCGGACCTTTTATGCGTTTTATGCCATTCGTCTGCGCGTTCTTTTCCGCCGCACGCATAACACGTTTCGTATTTAGTACTATTGGTCATCCATTTTCGATAAGAGGTGCAATATTTCAACGTATCGATACCGCGCTCTTTCACGTAGTTGTGATGAATGCTACAAAACAACGAGTTCGCGATGACCGGATGTTTACACGGGTATTTTCTACGCATGCGCGGCATTTGACACGTTAGTTCGTCTTCGGGCCAATAAATTAATACTTGGTCGTTCAACTGTTGACACTGTATGTCGTCATTCTTTAAAATCTGTTTTACTCCGCGTTCGTTAAACACGTTGTCCAGTAAAATATACATTTTTATTTATATATATATATTTTAAACTATTTAACAATTTTTTTACGTTAAGAAATGAATCGTTTTACCGAGATTGTTCGTGTTGTTGTCGTTTATCGTTTTATGGTTTTTGCTAATTTTATCCACGATATTATGTATTTTACGTTTAGAACGTTATCATAGAACGGAAAAATGGTTAAGAAAAATTTTACGGTCCTTTTGAAAAAAAAAAATTGACTTAAATAAAATTTTTCGTTATAAAAAGCCATTTGTGACAATGAGAACTTTGACGTAAACAATTTAAGAATTGGAGCCCTTTATGTAGATAAGAAAGGCGCACGTTATCAAAGAGTTTTACATCAACTATAAGTACCCGAACGGTGTGAAACCGTTAGTTATTTCCCAAGACGGAGTCGTCCGGATTGTGGCAATATGAGGGACGATTCTGATTATTCTATGAAATTTAAATGCGGAAAAGAATTCGTCGACATGTTGGAAAAAATTACGACATTTTTAAGAACTCGCACAGGAATTGAAAAAAAAGGGTAGAAAATCCCCCATTAATACCGAGTATATAACTATTGTCAAAAAAGATAAAAACGGCGAACAAAGTTACATACTCGACATTAAAATGGACGGAAAAATAAGACTATGTTTTATAGAAAGAGAACAGAAGACGACCCGAAAGATAAAAAACCGACTCGTTGAAACCGATCCTCTCAATTACGCGAAAAAACGATGTTGGGCAATTGGATCTTTACATATAGACAATGTTTATATCGACAATAAAAAGCCAACCGTATCCTTGCAAAATATTTTACACCAGGCAATCGTCGTCTTTAACGCTTGACGTTGATCGTCTACCGGATTTGTCCGAGTGTCAAGAAGACTTGGACTTAGATTCCGATACAGAAGTTTTGGGAACGTATTTTGTAAAAATATTTTTTACAAAATATAAAAAATTGTATCTATTAAAAACATGGATGTAGACGATATATTAGCGAACGATATACCCGGCAAAGATATATCTCCCAAAGACAGATTATCGGCCGTCGTCGGTTCCGGACGTGCGCGTCATTTTTTAGAAAAGACGTGACGTCTTCCGAATTGGAAAAGATGAACGATAAGGAGGTCGAAACCATGCGTCTGTTAGACGCTCGACTCGGCATGCGCATGACCAAATTTATAGCAAATTCCCTCATCTATCTGTATTCGCAAGGTGATCTGCCTAAAATGATCGAGGAATTGAACGAAGACCCCTTCTTGGACAATGCCATCTGCGAAATGTGTTGTAGTTTATATTACAAATACGGATCGGTATTAGCACCTCTCAGTATAGCCACCATTTCTAGCCGTCACATTGTCGGATTAAAAAAATCTGACGTTATAGAAAAAACACGATGAATCCGGAGGAATTAATAGGGGAAATAAAGAAGAAGAATCCAAAAACGTCAGGAAGCGGGGAAGAAGGGTGCCAAACGTAGATGGATAACAATGCTAATAGCAACGATAGCAATGCTCAATGCTAATAGCAACGATAGCAATGCTATTAACAACGATAGCAATGCTATTAACAACGATTTGGAAATGGCTAGCGGGCGGACTCGCGGTTGTTGGATTTCTAGTCTACATAAAACCAAAACCCAAAGTAATTCCGGCTAATTCAAACCCCCAAAAGAATCAAAACCCAAACACCCATGAAATGTTATAAATAATTTTTCTCTCTTTATTAAAAAAGAATGAGTGAAAAAGATTTGGTAAACACTATCACGCCGCCGTCAATACGGGAATTGCCATCGGATACGCGCAACTCTCCAAAAAATTGTTAAAGATGTCGGTGCCTAAGATGGATTTAGATCCGAAGGATTTCGGGATGATCCTTCTCGAATTTGCTCTCGCCAATTACACCAAGGACATGTTGGTCAAAAAGGGGATCATTCCCGCCGATATCATGAAATAAAATAAAACCTTTATTAAAATGGCAACGATAGCAATGATGGTAGGTGGCGCCCTGGCGTTTTCTGGATCGCAATTTTTATTTTCGAATCACGACGAGCAAAAAAGACACGACGAAGCGATGGAAAAACTGACCAAGGCCAGAGACGAATGGAATCACAAACGCACGAAAAGATTAGATTTTTTAAACGAGAGATTGAAAAAAGAAGGACATGTTATACACCTATAAAGAAGTGGATGCCGCCATGTCTCTTACTCCTGATGGGAGAAGAGGAGATGTCTCCCGAACCGAAATTGAGCGATTTTTATCAGCCCTCCGAAGAGCAAAAAGATAAAGAAATCCTCTTCGTGTTGATAGGAACGGGGTTAGTGTTTTATGGCGTAAAAAATATGTCGCATAAAGTAAAATGGAAGAGATCTATTACAAACACTATTTGAAAGGAAAGGCGGCCATCAAGAAATTGGCCAAAGCGGCTAACGTCGGCGAAAAGGAGATTTCCTGAAAAAACAAGACGTGTGGCAAATCTATCGAACCGCCCCCAAGAAAATTGCGCCCCAAATTCGAAAACGCGGAAGAAAAACGACACTCACCAGGCCGATATTGTTTTTACCACGATAAAGTGGGTAGAAAAAACGTATAAATACGCGTTAACGTTGGTCGATAGGCACTCGGTACAAAGAGCGGAACCGTTGACGAAAGACAGTAAAGAAATGGCCGACGCTTTCGAAAAAAATTTACAAAAGACGTTTAACGTTTCCAAAATTATTACAAGTCGATCCAGGTCGCGAATTCATGGGTGCCGTCTCCAAACTCATGTCTCAACACGACGTGAGAATAAGAAGGGGACGAGTCGACGTTCATCGCAACCAAGCCGTCGTCGAACGATTAAATAGAACGTTGGGAGAACAGCTGTTTAGCTATCAATACGATCAAGAGATGAAATCTAACGACAGAAACAGAGAATGGGTAAAGTCGTAAAAACGATTAATGAAGAAACCAACCCGCCCGAAAAGGTAGAACCCGTCGATAAATTTCAACCGCCCATCAGCCCTTTTTCGAAAGTAAGATATCTGTATCAACGGGTGAATTGGAAGGCGGTAAAAAAAGAGCCACCGATCCCATCTGGAGTGTTGATAAACACGAAATAGATAGACATTTTAGAATGCAGGACATCGACATGTATTATCTCAAGGAACCGGCATCGCAAAGAACTTTTGTCAGAGAGGAATTGTTGGTCGTCGACTAATATCCGCGGGGAAGTGTTTCGTACTCATCCGTCATCACTCGTTTATCGTAACATAACACGAACTCTTTCTCTTGATATCGATTCACTATTCGTTTGGTTTTAGAATCTCTCGTGATGGCGTTTTCTCTGACGGTCGTAATCCTTTTACGCGTTTCTTTGACGATGTCGGTCATCGTGTCTCGATTGATGTAAAGAGAATTTTTCGTAATTCAAACTAAACCCTTTGACTTTACACACCTTTTTACCCGCGTTTGTTTCGTACGAATAAGATTTAGGTCCGGTGGCACACCAAGATTTTATAAAATCACCGAGTCCGTCAAATCACCCAAGTTATCACCCGTATCTATCGGACACCGTCGTCGCGATCTATGTACCACACGCTATCGGTGTCAAATCCTAAAAACTCTATCGTCGAGTTTATCTAACACGTCGTATAAACATGGTTCTTGCATGAGCCGTCGTATAACACGCTATGAAGATATTAACATCCTTACTTTTGTCGACGAATTGTCCCTTTAAATCGTAAGACATCTGACCATGTCGTCGTTTATAAACTGAATGTTAAGATTATCTATTTTGTCGTCCAATAATAGGGTATAAAATTCTTTCGGTTCGTTAACGTATTTAGTTTGTTTCATGTTAACTCTTTGACCAAATTTACCCCAAAGAGAATTGAGACATAATTTAGATATCGCTCGCATACCCGGATTATACTCTATTTTTCCCAAGTCGATGCCTAACCGTTCTTTGACCATTTTTTATACTGTTCTTCCGATTCGTAAGGTGTGCCGGGACCCACCTTTAATTCGGAACTTTCCATCTTGATTTTCATAAAGTTCTTAACGTATTCTTTGAAAAGGTCTTCGCTGGTGTAGAGAAAATCCCAAACTTCGTAAATTTTATCTATCTTATACCCTTTATCCAACGCCTTAAATAACTCGGGAGTACACCACGTTCCCACAAAAGACCTCTGTTCGTCGGTGTGTTCACACGTCTTCATCTGTAATTCGGCACACGTTTTACACAGCGGGAACAAGAGTTTTTCGGCATCCCCACATTTCATTTTTACGGGTAAAACGGGGTGATATAATTTTCTAGGTGGAACGACTTAACACTTTAGAACCCCAACCAATTTCGATCGACATGTTCGGGATTATATATTTTAGTGGGATGTCCGACGGGTATTTCTTATAAAACTGAACCGTCGGATATAAACTAATCTACGTATCGTCCTTTTTCTTTTCCGTCGAAATCGTAAATTAACTTGGTGACGTTTGTTCTACCGCCGAAAAAGGCATCTCGGGGATTTAAACGGAGTTACAATCTCTTTATTTTTTATACCTTTTATACCGCATTCCCAAACCTCTATTAAATTGTAACGGCACGTTTTACGTTTTTCACGTTCGTTTTCTAAGCGTTTCCATGTCTATTTGGTTCTTGTTATTGACGGTGTCTCGCGTGTAACACGTTTCACACCCGTGCCAGAAACAACCTTGAAATTCGTAAACCGTTTTTGTGTCTTCGCAATACCCGTCGACTTTACCGACATCGAGTAGATTAACTTCACCGCCGTTCAAAGCGTGTCGAATGACGACGTTGTCTCTCTCGGCCACGTGATCCAACCAAGAAATGGATTTCGCGCTGTATGTTTCGTGATAAGCGTTATCTTTATAGACGGCTATCGTATTTTTGGTCATGTAATTGCATCTGGTCATGCAAACGGACGCTATCGTCACGTACTGTAACGGGTCTAAATTTTCCAACTCTATAAAGTCTTCCCTGAATTTTAACATGGACCGCCGTAATATATCGACGTCGGACGTACAATAGTCCCTCAATTCTTTCTCGAAATCAAACACGTCGTTTTTTCGCGCATCATACCATTCTCTTTTCTATTTTGGGCGCTCATATAATTTGTAGTGTTTTTTGCTAGGTGACGATCCCACGTAATTTTGGTTACACGGTTTGTTGAAATAATGCGGAAAATAACCCTTCTTTAATTCTTTTAACCCAAACGTTCTCGGAAACGCCGCCAGAGCAGATTGGACAAAATTTATGGAATCGATAAATCTAATGGTTCCGACTTCCATGTACATGATCTTCGTACCGTTGTAAATGCAATATGGTTTAACGTTATGTTCCACGAAATATTGCGCGTCGTATGCTTTCGCATTGTGAGCTATAAACGTACCCTTTTTATAGCAAAAATCGTCTACGGTAGAAAATTCGCGTTGTTGACCGTTAAAATCTTGACAAACGATTAAATTCGGTATGTGAACACCGGTGTCTGAGTCGCTTCTATGTCGTAAAAATAATAATCCGTCGATCGCGTTTTACAACTGTAACATTTTTTATCATTACTACACTTTGACGATTTGCACTTTCCACCCTTACATTCTTTCTTGAGCATAAAACACTTGTGTGTCGTCATGTCACCATATTTTTTACAATATTCGGGCATTCGGGAATGAAGCATATATGGTTTTTCAAATCTTTGACTACTCGTTCAACTCTAAACATTTATGAACGATGAAACAAACCATATCCGGTCTCTCATTCCTCTGTCACGTTTATGTTCGTTAAAAACCATTATTCGCCGAAAAACGTTCTGTTACAATCGTCGCAACTTTCCTTTCTCCACCCGGACATTTAAGAACCGAAACACGATAAACACTTTTTAGGACATCTGTGGCGATCTCGTTTAGCGTACGGTTTTTTTACAAGTATGACAGTAATGTATTTTACCCAAAAATCCCGTCATCTTAATCACGTAAGTGATTTTTATTCTTGTAAAGATATACCGCGTCGTCATCACTTCCTTCGCTCGTATAAATAATGTCGTTAAATTGATCACCGTCCACTATGTTAATCTGCACGCCCAAGTGATCGGCAAACGTTTTCACGTCTTCTAAAGTAGAACCGTGCTCCTGGACGGGAACCCCCGTTCTTCGTGAAGTTTTAACGCTTCGACCCTTTGTAATTTTCGACTACTATTGAAACCGTTGTAAAGTTGGGATCTCGACCATTTATCTTTATTTTTATTGGCAACCGCCGTCACGATGGCACGTGCCAAACACATAGTATCGTCGCTTTTAATCGTTATAATACTTCTTTTCGACGACGAAGTTGTCTTTGTCAGTTCTTTGGGTCTCCCCTTGCCTCTTGGCATTGTCGTAGACTGGACGAATATTTCTACTTCTTCTGTGGGAACCTCGTACTTTCAGTGCTTTGAATAAATCTTTGGATAAATCGCCCGAGACGGTGATATATTTCGTACTGAACATTTTCGGGAAACTCGGGTGATTGATGATGATGCGAAATTTATCGCCGTTTTGTAACCCTCTATCGTTTAACACCAACCTCACGAGGTCTAGAAACAAACGGTCTATATCGATAACCCTTTCCCTCAATAGGACTACTTTATATTCGTCAAAAGTGGTACCAAACTTTAACCTGTATGTCGAGGAAATTTTGTCAAAACGATAGGTTTGCCCCGTGTATACACGTTTGGGTTTTAAAAAAGTTTTTTTAAAATCGGGAGGGATCGGTAAATCCAATAACGGTTCGATATATTGAGTCGTAATAGACATCTTGGGCGGGATCGGTAAATTCAATAACCGCTCGATAGACATGTTTTTTTTAAATAGATGTTAAATTGTTTAACGCGTTTTCAAGTTTTTTACACTATACCATTGGACACCTGCACGCGACAAAAAAACGGACGTTATATATCATCAAACATATATAACTACACTATGTCGTTGGCGAACCATTCGGTAAGTTATCTATTCATATCCAGTTACCCCCGGTGACTACTAGACCGTGAATACGTTATAGATCATCGGCTATATATAGACCGCGATTCCAGGAAATCTAGACCCCGTTCCGTTTCCAGGAAAAAGGTGATGATAAGTGCGGACCATATACTACTCTCTTGGTATCCTTCTACTCATAGTTTTGTCAATGGTGTTTTACATCAGATCACTCTATGTACCTTTGTGTCTACCTTGTAGATACTAGTTTAAACTCTAAGTACTCTAAACGTGTACACCTTATACCCAGATATAATACACAAACACCAGATCAAGATAAGTTTAATGCCCCGCTAAAAACTTTTTTAGATAGTCGACAGAGGATTAGAGCCGTCCCTCTGTGACTATGTACAATACATAAGAATGAACTATGAGAACACTTCTTAACTTTGAAACACTGATTAACTTTGATAACACGGATTAACTTGATAACACTGATTAACTTTGAAAACACTTATTGAAACTTTTTGAAACGTTCATAACTATGACACAGTCTTGAAACAGGCAAACTTTTGTCACTTTGTCTCACTACTATGGTCTTGCCCATACAGCACGGAGCAAAATGTCTTTTGATACACTTCTTCATACGTCAAAGAGGGATGAAACGGATGTTTCTCTTGCTTTAAGTTAGGAAAACACAAGGGACACCCGTGCCAAAAACAGCCATGAAACTCGTAAATGGTCCAAGAGTCTTCATGATAACCATCCATTCGATAAGATCCTACTTGGACTTCACCTCCACGAGGAGCATGTCTAATCGTTTGACCAGTTTGATATTCATTTCCAACTCAACCAGCGTAATGCTAGGGTAGAATACTGTCGTGCCGAAGGATATCCCCGTGGAGGTATGATAGTAATCGTATCTTTTTGCATATGATTGCGACGATATGCTATATTCCCCGTACTGGCAAACGTAATCGATTCAGCAAATGGGTCCACATCGACTAGATTCAAACACATGCTTTGAAAATGCATACAAGCCTGTCGCAAATAGTCACGTCCGATTCACAGTATTCTAATTCGCATTGCAAGTGAAAAATCTCACCCTTTTGAATTTGGTCTTGATACCACTCTTCAAAATTACGACGGACTAAAGGTTTCATACCTTCTGGGTTGTAATACATAGCTGGGGGATATTCTCCTATGTAATCAGCATTAGCTTCTGTATTGAACAAATGTGGAATGTATCCTTTCTTGAGTTCAGTCAATCCAAAAGCTTTAGGTAACGAAGCTAAAGGAAATGACAAGAAGTACACGAGTCTTTAAACCTGATGTTTCCTGCCGTCACAGACATAATCTTAGAACCGTTCATGATCACATCAGGTTTATCACAGGCATGATGTACCAGATGATGTAAAATAAACTGTCCATCGTACCCTTTAGAGTTATTAGCAATAGCTATAGCCCCACCATGTAAAAGTTTCTCTCTTTGATCATGTATGTCAAAAAAGTCAGTGAGTGTCGTGGGACCTAGGAATGTAATACGATAATCCTCCATGGTTTTACATTGCTCACACCAATCATCTGATGTACACTGGGGACATACTCGATGAGCAATACATAGATTAGGTTTGTGTTCTCCAGTGTCCTGGGTACACTCAAAATCATAGAAAATGTAATAGGGAGGTGAAGATGATGCATCCTAAGAAGGGATTCGTTGTATAAAACAACGATGATCTAGACTCACGATCTGTTTACAATGTTGACATTTTTTCTTCTTTTCTTGACAGCAGTGTTGTGTGAGTTGTTTCTTACTCATCCATGATTGACAAGTGGGACATCGAGTCATTAGCTGACATTGAGTCGTGGTCTTATTACTACTATAAGGTTTCAAATCATTCTCGTAACACTGGGTCGATGTGAATGTCCCCTGACAATGTGTACATTCTATAGGTTTTATCGTGTTGTCGGGAACACAAGGCCACGGTGCAAAACAACGAAAGCAGCATTGAGGGCATCGGTGATCTTCTACATGGTCATAACTCACATCACAACGATCACAATAGTAATTGCATTCCAAGAGTCCAGACATAGATACTATACAATCGTAATGGTGATCATCGTATAAGACGTGAATGGGGGCCCCGGATCCTACACCACTATACAGTACATTTAATGTCAATCGTTTTGCGTTGGTATTCAGTTCGTAGATTTTCAAACGGTAGTGTGGTAACAACGCGGTCTGAAAACATTGTCATCCTTCAGGTCCACTCTCTTGCTGGGGATCACATCCAGCTTGTTGCATTAAGGCATGAGCTTCTCGTCGTTGAAGAGTATATCTATTTGCATCGCCATAAATCAAGTTTTCCAATATCGTTGCCAGTTTTTGTACTTGTCTCCATCCAGGTTTCTGACAATGAAAACGACCAACTACAATAGCACGAGCTAAACAGGTTTTGTCTTTATTGTTGATCTGTATCAAACTTTGCTTTTTGTTCAGAAACACCTTTTTATCAAAACTGAGATGATATTTTCGTTTTCCGCCCCCGCTACCTACAGGTTATATGACGTGGATCACTGACCGGGTGGTAGACCCATCTTCGATTCTAAAATGTTCATTACTCTGTTGTACTTTCTCAATTTTCTCTATGCATAGGCGTCGGAGCCGGGGGGGGCTAGGGGGGGGCTTAGCCCCCCACTTTTTTTGCAAAGATAGGTGTTGAAAATTTCATAGCCCCCAAGGACGTTTCTGGCGTTGTGTGTGTGTTTCTTGGTTCTTCTGGCGTGTGTGTGTTTTAAGTTGGTTTAGCCCCCCCACTTTCAATTTGCTTCCGACGCCTATCTATGAGTAGATCAGCATTCAGGACTTTAGCATCCGTAAATTTTAAATTATGCTCACTCAGAGTGTCTATTTCATAGTAATCACTATAATCGGTGTGTTGTCTGTTTGCATTAAATCCATCACCCCGTTGGTCTCTCTGGTCGCCTGTCTTTGACTTCTCGCCTGCTCTTGTCTTTCATTTAACAATAAATCAAAGTTCGGTAAATTAGCCATTCTTTGTGTATGCTTCCGTTGTCAAACCTAAAATGAAGTGTGATAACTGTATACATGTATTTATAATGAAAAGCAAATAACTGTATAGATACTCAAACGAAGAATCATTACACATATATATACTCTGTTTTATTCTTGTTTTTTATGTTTACAGGTCCATAAAACTAGAAATTATTTTATTTCGTTTTATTTTCATATAGAATTAGAAATACTAAAAACTAGTGACAGTATTTGTCTAAAAACAAGTGGCCAGATGTCTAGACGTAGATGCCTAGACGGAAAAAATGAAACTCGTCCTTGAAAAATCGTCAACAACAGGTGGCCAGATGTCTAGACGTAGATGTCTAGACGAAAAAAATGAACCTCGTCCTTGAAAAATCGTCAACAACAGGTGGCCAGATGTCTAGACGTAGATGTCTAGACGGGAAAAAGAAACTCGTCCTTGAAAAATCGTCAACAACAGGTGGCCAGATGTCTAGACGTAGATGTCTAGACGAAAAAAAATGAAACTCGTCCTTGAAAAATCGTCAACAACAGGTGGCCAGATGTCTAGACGTATATGTCTAGACGAAAAAAAAAAAGAAACTCGTCCTTGAAAAATCATCATCAATGTCAAGACGGGAAAAATCAATACGACACACGCACGTCATTAAGTCTATATAAGCTAGTAGTGCCTGAGTCTCGGTATTAGTTCATCATGTATAACTCATCCGACATGGAGATGAAGAGAGAAACATGAGAATCATTCTTACACGAAGGACCTGTATTGTAGTAAGGCCACGCACCCCAATGAATTCTGTTAGGACCCCTGCGACACCGACTACACAACACCAGGAACCACCTAGACCTGACCCTTCACTTCCAGTACCTGTACAATACGTACTAGCTCAGGAAGCATTAGCCAATCTTCGACAACATAAGGCCGAGATAAATCGACTGATGATAGAAAAAAAAGAGAAGTTCGTCGTTGGCGACGTCTACTCCACGGATATTAGAGTCTTTCTCTTATTCAGCTTTTCGGAGCAATCAACGGCCCTTTTAAGGGCCACTTAACTTATTCGAAAAGAAACCTTAACTAAAGGTATGCAGGTTTTGTGTATGTGTTAATCTGTAGTGACTACACACGACTTACCAGTGTATATTCAACATTAAACGCTTTATTTCATTTGTGCTTTTGTTATGATGTTTTCACTTCATTAGATGAAAGTCTAAATATAGTAAGTCATGTGACTAGAGAGAGGTTCAGTTAAGCCTGTGAAAACTCATTTGATATCCGAAGCTCGAGGTGTTAACATCATAAGAAAAAACCACTACTATCAGCAGGGGTGAGTGTTTCATTTTTTTTATTAGATAAGGCTAGATTATTTTCCATGCATCAAAATGACAAATATCTAAGAAGAAAATAAATAAGTCACATGACTAGAGTATAGGTTCAGTTAGACCTCTGAGAGCTCATTTGCGATCCGGAGCTCGAAGAGTCAACATCGTCAGAAAACCACTACCAGCATAGGGTGAGTGAATTTTTATTATATAGGCTTAGTGTTTACCGTATGAAACATGTACAAACAGTAATTTTAATATCTCAGAAACAATTAGGCAACTAGCAACGTTAATAAGGTTTTCATTACTTACAACTTAATTATGCTATCATCTAATCAATGTTCATTCACTCTAGACCACTCTATATCATAATATTTTCTATGTTTGAAGAAATAAAATATGTTAAAAATAATGGTGGGTGTCATGATTGGTGAATCATGTCATCGCACGGGGAAGCAAGTATCATGGCTGACTTTGATTTTTATGTCGATCTCAATAGTATATTGAATCATCAGTTACAGGGGTCCGTTTTATCAAGAAGTTCAAAGTCACTAGTCTCGGGTTTATCAACCCTACCTGAACTCAAGTCTTAAGACATATTCGCACATTTTCAAATAAGCTCAAGATTCACTGATAATTTATGAGTTATTTTACCTGCTACATATATCATGTTCCCACTTTTGGATTTACCAGGAGTTTTCACCTTTTAGTAAAACTCCTGAAATCAAAACGTGGTAACATGTTATATTTACAAAGATAAGCTATAAGTCTACATGACACATACAGGAATAACTTAAGTCTATGCACGACCTCTTGGAAGTCATTAAGACAGAACCTGGGACCTTATTCACAGAGGAATTTACGTCTTGTGAATAAAACTACTGATTTGGTCGTAATCAAAAGGTTACTGCGCCCTGCCATCTTATGTGAATCGGATAATATTTCTTTGTAAAATGGTCGCAAGTCGTGGGTGTGGCCTAAGACGGAGGCCAAGATTTAGACGTATCGTAAAACGGACCCCAAGTCTCTAACTTTGTGATAAACTTTGATAATGTTCAACACTATGGCTTATGCTTTGACGTTTAGATTTTAAGATCACTTAATTTTTGTGAAAAGCTTGATAAAAATAAATTCAGAGTGACGTTTTGGATTTTTGAATTGTTTTAAAAGTGTTACACTGACCCCATCGTCCTTATAAATTACTTTGCCTTCGTTGGTAACTTTTTGGCTACGTTGGAAACTGGCGTAGTTTCAGTTTGATATTTGATATTTGATATTTTGTTTAACGCCATACTCAACAATCTTTCAGTCATATAATGGCGTCCAGTTTTTATTGGTGGAGGAGAAACCCCGGTTACCCGGGTAAAGACCACCGACCTTCCGCTAGAAAACTGACAAACGCGTGGTTTCAGAAAAAAAATTATTTACTGAATTTGGCTGTTAGTAACGAACACAGTAAGAGTTATCTCCCATTACTTTTATTTTAAGTTTACGTAAATTTCGCACCACATTTCAGAATTTTCCAATTATGTATATTTTTGCTGATGATTTTACAATTAAACAACACGTGCATATGTATATCTGAATGTTGTTGACGCGAAACTTGACGGTTCGTGTCACGTGTTATCTAAATATACATATACAAATACATATTTATAACATCTCAGATACTAACCTATAAATCTTTAGGATGTCCAGGACACAGATACAAATCCGGCAAAAATGGACAAACACAGACAAACACGGACCTCTGGAAACCAAGTGGTGGGATCAGGTGCATGAATGAGATAGCATTCCCTGTCGACCGGTCACACCCGCCGTGAGTCCACAGTCAAGTCCAAATGAAATACGCGAGGAACGAATCCTCGTCACAATTAGTACAGACGTCTCAACAATCGCCAACGAAAAGGCAACTCAACATTTCACCCAGTGAAACAGAGTAATCGCAAACAAGACTATTATACCGACCGTAAAATTTGCGAAACGTTAAGATCAAACGCGGTTTTCGATATCCCTGTGTCAATAATTTGTCAGTGAGTAGTTTACATCTGTATATGAAATGTTCATATGTTGAACACACCCTGGCATATCGGATCATTTGTGAAATATAAACTCCATGTGCGGGTGACTGTGGGATATTACTACTTGAATGTGGACAATTTACGATGGGAAAGCCGAAATCGTCGAGTTTGTCGTATTGCTTAGTTGCCAATTTCCCGTCTGTGTCTATAGTAAGTAAAATGTCTAAGTATGAAGCGTGTGTGCTTGATTCCGTCGTATTTTTAATTTTTAGTTCGCTGGGATATATCGCATTGACATATGTATGAAAATTGTCATTACAAAACGTAGCTTTTTCTTCTTTTGATTCAGCAGTTTCTGAATGAAGTCTGCTTCGTATGAATATAGAAACAGGTCGACCAATAAAGGGACATAATTGGTTCCCTTAGGAATACCGACAGTATGGTGAAAGCCAACGTCTCCGAACATTACATATATATTGTCTATTAGAAATTCCATATATAAATATATGTGTGTGTGTGTTTGTGTGTGTGTGTGTGTGTGTGTGTGTGTGTGTGTGTGTGTGTGTGTGTTTAAAGTTTTGACTTATACTATATCACATGTATAGTTTCTTTCGTCATTTTCATCATATTTATTGTTAGTCTATATATATATACAATTCAGTAAAAGTTTATACTAAATTTTTTTTCGATGTTTTCGATGTTAACAAGCATAATGGGCATAAGCGATGCCATGATAAATAATAAAAGAAAACATTTAAAAAGGAAACAACAACAGATTATGGTTGAATTACAAATGCTTTGATTTTATACGGAAAATATGCGTGGCGCTTACCTGGTAAATCAATAAGTGGGAACATGATAAATGAATAAGAAATAAAATATAAAAAAACAGCGAACACAAAACTAACGCGCGCACAGATACGAGCGCGCGCAGAGAGAGAGAGAGAGAGAGAGAGAGAGAGAGAGAGAGAGAGAGAGAGAGAGAGAGAGAGAGAGAGATCTTGGCGCCCACCATCAAATGTTTTTCATTTGATCTATGACAGGTTGTTCTTTTCTCTTGTTTTGTGGCTCAACAATGAATTTGAACTAAAAACTAAATATTTGTCACGTGCTTTCAAACAGGATTATAACATACCAAACTTAACTACTATAATCTTAAAATAGCTTAACTAATAGGGGAACCTAAAAGTTAAATTTCAAAAAGATCCATTCAGTAAATTGTATTTACTGAGAAATAGTGGTAACAAACTTCAACAGTCAAAACCCAAGATGGCCGCCTGTCGGCTAAGTTGGATTCCGATCTGTCTAAAAATGTAATTTGCACAACTAAACCTCATGGAGAATCTCCATGTCAAATTACAAAAAGATCCTTTCAGTACTTTTCGAGAATAAATATTATAAACATAATACCAAAGTTATAATGCTCAAGACGATCGTTTCTGTCTATTTGACTTCATCAGTTGAGCTCTAATTTAAAATGTATATACATTTTCTAAAGAGAAAGTAATGTCATACAAGGTCAAATAATAACTCTGAAATTCATCTAAGAGTAACCACTGTAAAAAGGTGACTATCTTAGCTTTAGAAAACTTTGGAATTTAAATGGTGTTATCAGTGCCAAATATTACTTTAGTATAAATAACGGTAACAAACTTCAATTATCAAAATCCAAGATGGCCACCTGTCAGCCATGTTGGATTCCAATTTCTCTGAAAATGTAATATACTTCAGTTGTCAAAACCCAATATGGCCACCTGTCAGCCATGTTAGTTACTGATCTCTCTGAAAATGAACAGTGCGCAACTAAACATCAAGGAGAATCTACATTTCATATTTCATAAAGACCCCCTTCAGTATTTTCAGAAATAGAGATAACAAACCTTAATTGTCAAAATCAAAGATGGCCGCCTGACAGCCATTTTGTGATCCGACCCTCGTGGAAATGTACAGTACACAACTAGACTTCAAGGAATTTCATAAAGATTCCTTCGGTACTATCTGAGAAATATCGATAACAATCTTTTATTGTCAAAATCAAAGATGGCCGCCTGGCAGTCATTTTGTGAGCCGACCGTCTTGGAAATGTACAGTACACAACTAGACTTCAAGGAGAACCTATATGTCAAACTTCATAAAGATCCCTTCAGTTTTTTTTGAGAAATAGCGATAACAAACTTTGATTGTCAAAATACAAGATGGCCGTCGCCTGGCAGCCATTTTGTGATCCGACCCTCCTGAAAATAAATAGTGAACATCTAAACCTCAAGGAAACATAAAATTTCATAAAGATCTCTTTTGTACTTTTTGAGAAATAGTAATAACAAATTTTAATTGTTAAAATCCAAGATGTCCGCTTGGCAGTCATTTTGTGATCCAACCTTCCTGAAAATGTACTGTATACTGCTTGACCTCAAGGAGAACCCACATGTCAAATTTCATAAAGATCCCTTTAGTTTGTAATTTTTGTTTTTTTGTTTTTTGGGGGTTTTTTTTGTTGTTTTTTTTTTAGAAATAGCGATAACAAACTTTAATTGTCAAAATACAAGATGGCCGCTGCCTGACAGCCATTTTCTGATCCGACGCTCCTGAAAATAGACAGTGCACAACTAGACCTCAAGGATAACCTATATGTCACATAGGCGTCGGAACCCGGTGGCTAGGGGGGGGGGGGGGGGCTTAGCCCCCCCCCCTCCACTTTTTTTTGCAAAGATAGACATAGGTGTTGAAAGTTGGGGCTTAGCCCCCAGACGTTTCTGGCGTGTGTGTGTTTTAAATTGGTTTAGCCCCCCCACTTTCAAGTGCAGAGTGGTTATAATACGAAAACGAAAACTTTTTATAAGCAAAATGTAAAACATGTACCCAAATTACGTAATTCTGAAACATGTTAAAATGATTATAACTGGATAAATTTAAATAAAGAAGGACTTTTATAATGATAAATTTGATAAATCGTAATCTTAAATCTTTACAGGCAGTTCATACCAAAATGAAATGAAATTCTTTTTCGATGGCGCCCTTATTTCATTTAATACACAATGACGGAGGACGCAATCAAAAGTGGGGACCAATTTTTTTATGAAAATGTTTAAAAAACGTCTAAAATTTGTTTCCATATGCGTTTTGATTATGCAATAAACATATACAGTGGTGATGGATCTAAAAAAATTTGGGGGTGGATTTGAAACATAAAATTATATTTTTCAAAACTATTATGTAATACAGACTTTATATAATGCAGAGCGAAGATTTAAAGTTGGAGGGGTGAAAATATCAAATATATTCGCGGAGCAGAGCGAGGCGCGAAATTTTGTGACTTTATTTTATTTTATGGACTTTAGGGGACACACTTTCTCTGGTCACTGCACATAATTCTAAGTGTTGGATTAATTGTGATGAAATATTTCATTTAGGAGTCAGGTTTAATGCGTCAGATATTTTTTTTAAAATTTGAATCCAGACTAAAAATATACGCCTAGCAATCCGATAATTAATCACATTAATTGTCCTTCTCAAAAGAAAGCTGGATCAGTAACAAGGTTACTTGGAAACCGGTTAGGAATTTCGGCCTAGTATCCCCACACATTGAATTATGACCCATTTATCGTTAAAAATATTTCGTAGATAAATTAATTCGGAAGCCCACTGAGGTGTTCTCCACAGGTACTTGTGGTAAGGACCATCTAAGTGTGCCTAGCCTATAATCCCTTGATATTTTAGTCTATTTTATTTATTCTTTTCATCAAAACATGGTAATTTTGGGATATACCAAGAAATATGGCCAGCCAGCAGACTTAAGCCAAATGCGGTTACACCATCTATGTAACAATATATATATACTTGTTTTTATCAAGGCCGTAGGACAAGGGGGCAACGGGGGCACGTGTCCTCCGCGCACTTTTGAATGACTGGCATTTTGTGTGAGGGCGGACACACAAATAGTAACAATATATATTACTTGTGCACCACCGTAGGACAAGGGGGGCAACACACACTTTTTGACGTAATTTCTTTTATCACGCAGCCACAATTTGTTTTAAATACATGTACTTGATTTTTTCAAAGCAGTAGTTATAATTCCGGAATAATTGATTTTCCGGAATTTGTACTATTACCTAAATTTTCGCGCCTCGCTACGCTCGGCCAAAGCAATTACATTGGTTACACTCTTCCTTCCCTGTTGCCCATCATTTCGGTGAAAATGTTTTCGTTTCTTTTCTTCATTTTGTATGAATATGAAAATTTATTTGTAAACTTGGCAAATTTTGCATTGTATCAAAATGTAAGTTATATCTTACCAATTATTTACACATTACATGTATGTAGGCGTAGGTACCGGGGCAGCCAGGGACGACACTCCCCATACTTTCTCACATATCATTTTTATACATTATCAACACGTCTGTAATCCAGAAAAAGGCATCCACGAACTTTTTAAAATCAACAATTTTCTGGACTTCCTCATCATGCTCTGCATGCATTTGTGTTTGCTGATGCTCAATTTAGTTTTGATAAATGATACGCATGACAATTTAATGAAATATTTGGCCGGAATTAAAACGAGCCGCAATGTGATAACTAACTCTTTAATCTTTAATAACTGAATATTCTGGGAAGCATACCCTGGACCACGGGGAAATGGCGATTTTTTTGTGTCTGGAAGCTAGAGGATGTCTCATCGGGCCTCCGAATTAATCCATCAACGACATTTTTAACGATAAAGAGGTCATAATTCAATGTCTGGAGGATACTAGGTCAAAATAGTATTTTTTTTTTTCTGATCCTACGTTCTTTTGAGAAGGATAATCAATGTAGTTTATAAGTGGATTGCTATGCGTATTTTCGCGCTTAGATGCAGATAAAGGGGTTCCAAATTCCAAACTATCTGAAAGATGCATAAATCCCTACCCCTAATGAAACGTTGCCTCACAATTAATTCAACACTTAGAAATATGTGCAGTGATGAGGGAGACAGTGCCGCCTAAAGTTTATAGAATAGGTGTAAAACCTTTCATTTTTTTTCTATAAAAAGTCGAAAAATTGACGACAAATTTCCAAAAATGTTCGCGCCTCGCTCCGCTCGCCGACTTTAATTAAGTTTAACACTACTCCAACTTGAAATTATCACTCTACTATTGATGAGGAGTGCATTGCATAAACAGTTTTAATTCAAGTTTAAATTTGAATTTTTAAAGTATATATATATATAAAGAGGGTGTAACCACATTTGGCTTTATGTCTTTTGTTTGGCCATATTTCCTGGTATATCCCAAAATTACCATGTTTTAGGTGAAAAGAATCAATAAAATAGGCTAAAAATCAAGCGGTTATGGGCAAGGCACACTAAGATGGTCCTGTCCACAAGTACCTGTGGTATTCTCTAGCTTTTTGTGACGTCTCCATATGGGTGAAAGTTCCTGAGTTGGACGACAACGATATGGAGTAATCTCTAGTTTCCAGACACATAATCACCGTTTCAACCCGTGGTCCGAGTATGCTATTCAGAAATGTTCAATGTTTAGCCCAGAGTAAACTGAGTTTCAGCAAACACAAATGCATGAGCATGATGGTGGAGTCCTGAAGACTTTCAAATCTTAAAAACTTTGGGAAGCCTTTTTTCTGGATTCCAGACATGTTGATGATATAAAATATTGTATGTGAAAAGTGTGTATGTGTGTGTGTGTGTGTGTGTGTGAGGGGGGGGGGGGGGGGCCTATGCCTATGATGCGTATTTTGTTACCGTAAATATACGCTACCGTATTTTTTTCTTGAGTAACTATGTAGGCCTATTTAGAAAACAGAATACGAACTCTTGACTTTTAGAAATTAAAAACAAAAATCTGGTTAATGTACAGGTGATATGCAGGTAAACTTAATCAGTATTTATTCCTCTCTCTTATACGCCGTGTACAGGTTCCTGTATATATATATATATATATATATATATATATATATATATATATATATATATATATATATATATATATAAATATATATATATATATATACACGTCGTGCACGGGTGATTTACGATAATATTTGAGTATTTATTCTTTATTCCTCTCTCAAACACATCGTCTTTTTTTTTTACTTTATACATAATCATATAGGCCCTACCGAGTGAGTGTGTGAGTGAGTGATATAGGCCCTATGCTTGTGTTTTTTATTGCGTCCTTGTCGTCGTTTAGTAGAAATTTTTCAAGTTTCGCTTGATCCAAAATTTTAAAAATATCAAACTATATATATATATATATATATATATATATATATATATATATATATATATATATATATATATATATATATATATATATATATATACAGTAAGACCTGTATATAGGGGCCACCCAAGGGACCAGAGAATATTGACCTTTATGTGCAGGTGACCCTTATACACAGGTTTAATTTAGTTGAAGTATACAGTCAAGGGATTTTTCAAAACTGGCCTTTATAGATAGGTGATCCTTATATAGAGGTGGCCGCTATAGCAGGTTTTACTATATATATATATATATATATTTTTTTTTTTATTTTTTTTTTTTTTTTCCCTTGACAAACTGCATTATTGTCACGTTTCACACTGGCGTGAACTACAAGTAGTCACAAGTGAATCACAAATATAAACAAGTACGGGTCAGACTGCCCCTTATTGCAGATTCCTATAGCCGGCTAGCTCATTCAAAATTAATAACGTCAATTAAACTGACATTAGACACTAGATTTATTAATGATATAAATAATAAAAATACAAGAGACAACACAACCTTTACTCAAAGACTAACTCAGGTCTTAAAGTCATATCCATATAAAGGGGACGACCATTTGATTCTGAGGGGTGGGGTGGGGTGCAAATGACAAGAATAACATTTCCTTAATGAATAATAACTTTTCAAATATTCGAGATAAAAACTCGAAATTTTGAGATACTTTTTTACACATGGTAGCAATACACTTCCCTACTGAGTACTGTTCTTATTTAGTTACTAGACAAAACTACTCACGGTCAAAGGGAAATAACTCTATTTTACTGTTGAGGCGTCTTTTTCGAAGAGACCTCAACTTCCGCAATTTCAAACGAGGCCCTAACTCAAACCTCGAAAAGGCAGACGATATTCCATTGATGGTAGGCTAACTTTATCTTGACATGATTTTTTCTTTGTATCTTTATGTCGTATTGTTTAGATGAAACACATTTCGTTTTAAATCACGAGAAGTCAAAAGTAAAGACCACAGCCATATTGATATGTCAGTCACTTCTCATACAATTTCAAACGTGTTGAGTTTCAGTTTGACTTCAAAAGTTAAGTAGATTTACTGTTGGTGATAACATGTCAACAAACGTGCAGATAAATTGATTTATGCTTCACGTATTCGGGCTTGTATTGGTGTGTAAACAATGTCGTGGAGGACTACTATTGTTGAATTATATGAAAATAAGCTTTCCAACTTGAATCATGACATTTGTTATGCCTACATGTACAAAGTGAAACAATCTCTCTCTCTCTCTCTCTCTCTCTCTCTCTCTCTCTCTCTCTCTCATACTATTTTGTGTTACAAAACTTATTTTCAAAAGGTAAGTAGATTTACTGTTGGTGATAACATGTCAACAAACGTGCAGATAAGTTGATTTATGCTTCACGTATTCAGGCTTGTATTGGTGTGTAAACAATGTCATGGAGGACTACTATTGTTGAATTATATGAAAATAAGCTTTCCAACTTGAATCATGACATTTGTTATGCCTACATGTACAAAGTGAAACAATCTCTCTCTCTCTCTCTCTCTCTCTCATTATTTTGTGTTACAAAACTTTTTTTCATATCAGTTGGGCATGAATGTATGCCTTAAAATTCTTTTAACTCTTTGTAAAAAATAATGACAGTAACTTTGTCATCAATATTCTTGTCATATAAACTGTTTCTAATGACAACCTTCACTGTCTTCAGTCTCGGATGGCATATTCAAGATATTGTTTCTGGTCTGACTTTTTCATTTTTTGGGCTTTTGTTTGCAGTAAATAAATCTAACTCTGTGTCATCAATATTGTTGTCGTAAACTGTTTCTATTCTAATGACAACATTAACCTTCGCTGGCCTCAGTCTCTGATGGTATATTTGTGACGAACCTGTCTAGCCTTGCTGATATTTTTCTTTGACCTATCATTTAGTTTATTATAATTTATTTATTTCTCATTTATTTTCTAATTACCTTAGTTAAACAGTACTAACCTCGTTTAACAGGTGTCTTCGGAGGTAACTTTTCTGTGAATTAAATGACTATTTTAGACACTAGTCTAGTTTTTATTTATTCATCACTCACACTTTGTGTCTAGAATAAGCCCTAAATCTTTTTAAATATGATTTATATATTATATAATTTATCTTCTTTCATTATTGAATTCATTCAAGTAGTCTGCTAAGGCAGCTTTTACAATTCATAGTACATTGACATTGTATACTGCTACTTATTAGCTCAACTGAGCCAAAGGCTCAAGTGACCTATTGTGATCACTCCCCGTCCGTTTCAGCCTTAAACTTTTCATATTTTCGACTACTTCTCTGAAACCACTGAAGTGATTTTGACGAAACTTGACAGGAAGCAAGTGCTCAAGGTCCTTTACTAAGTTATAGGTTTCAGCCATATTGGCCCAGGGGTTGATCCAGGCCGGGGCAGAATAGGATCCAAAAGGTATCCCTCTTTAAAAATATTCTTCTCCAGAACCGCCGTATGAATTGAAAAATGGATTGTTTCTGAGTGATCTACCTGGATGTAATTTGATTCAAGTTTGTATTTTCATAAAGATTGGAATATGAATTTTTTGGAGGTCTTTTCAGCCTTTGTCATTTTCATTCATTTTAAACTGATTTCTTCAATTATCTCCCCATGGATTCATTTTGATGCATTCATTTAATGTTTTTTACTTGTAATTAGGTGAAGAAAAGTTTTTTTGCAAGAATTTTGCAGAAATTTAATTTCTAGAATTTTTTATGAATTTTTTAAGACTGCAAAAAAAGAGGGAAGTGGAATGCATTTTTCACACTATCAGCGTTTGTTTCAAAAAAGGGATTTTGACGAAACTTTACAGGAAGCAATTGCTCAAGGTCTTTTACCAAGATGTAGTTTTAAGTCAGATTGGCCCAGGAGTGGATCCAGGGAGGGACAGAATAGGTCCCAAAAGGTACCCCTCTAAAAAAATCTCCAGAACCACTCCTTGAATTAAAAAATGGGTTGTTTCTGAGTGATCTACATGGATGTATGATTAAAGTCTGTATTTTTCATAGAAATCGGAATATCTATTTTTGACACAATTTTGAGGTCTTTTCAGACTTTGTCGTTTTCATTAATTTTTGCATTATTTCCTTAATTATCTCCCCTTGCATTCACAATGGTGCATTAAAGTGTTTTACTTGTATATAGTTGAAGAAGTGTTTTTGTGCAAGAATTTTGCTGAAATTTGATGTCTAGAATGTTTTATGAATTTCTTAAAACAGCAATATTTATGTTTCTTGGGAGGATAAGCCTACTTGTACATATTCTTCTTGGTCTTATTTCCACTTTCTTTGTAGATGGTTCTCAGGTGAGGGATTGATGGGCGAATTGTTTTTTCTGTACCTGTTGATAAATTGGAACCTTCTACACTGTACAACTGATGTAATTGAGTACATGATTGGATTCTCTTTACAGTGAACAGCATTATTCTAACATAATTTACATTGTGAATGTCCACCCCTGGCCTACTTGAACTATAAAACTCATTACAACATGTTCCTTTAAGCAATTTCAAATTTTTATTAATTTTTAAGAAATTTCTGTTTGTAAGTAAATCTATTAATGATTAACCATTTACCACATTATAGTGGCAGATGGGGTGGTCTTTCTTGACAGGTTCCATTGTACTAGATACATGTATTATAACGTAACATATTATTTGTGATTGGTCAAAACAGTTTCTAAGGAGAAATGAGTACCGACAATGAGGTTTATTATTATTTTTTTAAATTACTGTAAATATGAAAATTTAGGTATGGGGTAATATACACTAAATACTTAATGAAGATATTTTTGTTTGAATTACCTCAGCATGTACATACCAGTTCCACACTTGTGCAGAGAACCATCGTTTAATACAGGATTGCTCACATTATTAAATTGTGATATCGCATAAAGAAATCCACATGCATGGTTTTCATAAGAAAATCATGTGATTAACCGCTCACATTTACAGTGTTAGTATAGCCCACACAGATGAGGTTTCCTTGCATAGCTTACTGGTAGATTATTAGTCCAGGGCATGGCTTGCCATCTTGCAGCGGGGATTTTTTTTATCTCCCACATGTCCACACAATAACAAGTGATAGATTCTATTATTCTCACTGCAATTTACTGTTTCCCTTGTACATGTACTCTTCACATGTACAGTACAGCTCAGGTGTTTTGTAGATTTTGCACAAAAAACAGTGGGCATATTACCTGAAAACACTGTGGGAATCCAAGTGGTTTTCTCTGTAAATGTTCACACCTTCAAGGTACAGGTATACCCCCTGGTGTGGTTCATTGTTTATTGATGTCATCCCACTCTACAGGTAATTTACCCTGAGGAACAGCACTTACTCAGTCTCAGAGATGCTACATTACAGTTTTTATATCAATGTAAATCAGTGTTTTTCTCAAATGAATTAAAAGAACAATTAACACAAACACAGTTTGACATGTTTGAATGGTGATGTTTTTAAGCTTTTTTTACAAATTTTATTTGAATCTTGTTTCCAAAATCTTTAAAATTTATATTGAAAATCACAGACATGTAATCTGTGTCTGATTAAATCTAATAAAAAAATTATAATTTATTCAAAATTCTTTACAAAGTTTAGTTATATTTACATGTACATATCCTGAACTGTTTAACATCCCTCCTAAATCTTAATAATTCACTAGCTCAAAATTAAATAAAAATTAATAATGATCTGTGCAGTTCTACTGAAGAACAATTAACACAAACACAGTATCTTCAAAAAAAAGTGATATATCATAATAGAAAGACTTCAGTCTTAATACAGTTGATTTATGCTATTGTTTACTTGTTGCTGTTGTTCATTTCTATTATTTTATTTTATTTTGAATCTTGTTTCCAAAACTCTATTGTTACAAATATATAAAAAACAAATATTGCTTGAAACAGTCCTCTAATTTATTTTAAATATACATATACATGTTGCAAATAGTAACAATAATATACAAAAAATGTTGGGGAGGTTGTAGGAAGGAAAAATTAAAAATATATATATTTGTTAAAATTACATTGTATGGCCAGTCTCTGTTGCTTAATTAATGATTTCATGTTTTATGTATTTGTTGTTAACTTGCTATTTTATTTATCTATTTAGGGGTATAGTAAGCAAACTTAATTTGGAATTAATTACTGTAACAATAGATTAATAATAATTTTTAATTTGGAAATGCATGTAACTCATACATGTCTAAGTTGCATCAACAAAGCTGGATGGACTTGGGGAATTAAAGACAGTGTATTAACATTAATTGTTTCAATTTTGAATGACATTCCCCAAAACAATAAAAATCACCCACGCGTGAAACCTACCTGGCCATCTCAACCAAGCGACCCTTCCTGAGACCCTGTTTTGTTAAGACAAGTAAGAAGTACATGTAACAACATTTTAAAGAGAATGGACATTGATAATCCGGGTGAACTACATATATTAATTTATTACGATCCATGCAAGTTTTTTTTACTGATATGTAGCTAACAGTTTTGTGCGCACCGGTACGAACTTGACTTCGATCTAGATTCTGTAATGTATTAGTGATGAAAAAATCAGTTACATCAGTCATCATGATATTTTGGTGATGGAAAAATACAGATACGTCGCTAAAAACTAATCAGAAAATGACGATATTTCCTAATTTTCTCTCGGACTCAATGTTTTTAAATCAGAAAAAAAATCTGCCTGAAAAAAAAAAAAAAAAAAAAAAAACCTGCTCGTGCTACGGGGTTGGTTATATTCTTCCTTCTTGAAAACTATCTATCTCAAAAATGTCGGGAATCTTCATATTTCAATACAATAAACTGATATTATAAGCCGTAAACGTAAATCATTTTCCCGGCGACCTGAGTCATGAATCGTGTTAAGGCTACAGCATACATGGTACAGGTAGATCACGTGATTCTCGGAAGGGAAAATATGGCGGTACATCACTCGTAACTTAGAACGTCTTCGAGGCGTGGAAAAATCGAGTTTTGTATTTTATATTACCAGATATTCGAATGAGCAAAACATAGATATGATTTAATTTATTAACTCTGTGTTTCTTTCGACGGCAATGGTTCTCGGAATGAAGATGTCGGCAGTCGTTTTACCCAGTCAATACTCGAATGACAGTTGTCGAGTCCTTTACTTTATACGAACTTATAGATGCACAATAAATATGCAACTGAGAAAACATTGTTATGATTTTAATTTATATTTTTTTTGTTTCTCTCGACGACAGAAATCTCAAATCATGACAAAAGTTGAAATAGATCTATGTTATTCACCATCGGACTGTAGGCCGAAATGTCCAACGTCGTCACATTTAGATTTTTTGATTTACCGAGTAATTTATTTATAATAAACGAAAATAATATATTGTTATAAAATTTCCCCGATTAATTCATTTAAAGTAAATGTAGAGTAGTCTGTTTTCTTTTAACAATCGTATGTATGCTAGTAGTAGTATACACGTGATGTTAATTAGGCCTAGTACGGGTGCTAGAATCTGACATGTAAATAAAAAAATATATATATACACGTAATATCAATAATTTCTTAAAAAATAAAAACACAATTCCTCAAACTTTTCTTGCCTGTTAGTAACACCCTTTTATTTTTTTGATAAATCTAGTGGACAACAGTTTTACAGGTAGATTATCGAAAAGACAAGTCAGTCTTCATGCCTCAGTGATTTTTGCTTCTCTTCCGATGAGATGAGAGGTGCCGACAAGTGTTGGCTCACAATATTTTATGAACCCCTTATACACAACCATGGGACAAAAAACAGTGTTTTTTCAGATTTTACACGGGGCATCTTCCCACTGTGATCCGTGGAAAAATTACGAAACACGTGAGCCGTACTGTATGTACTGTATATATACAGTGAAACCTGTCTTGAGAGACCACTCATGAAAAACCACCTGTCTTTTGAGACCACATTGATTATATAAACCACTCAATAGTGTAATCCTTCATATAAAACCTCATTTGAGGGACCACCTGTTTTGATGCACCACATATTATTAGCAAATAGGATGGTCTCTCAACAGAGGTTCAGCTGTATTTCAAATTTCAGGGATTTTCTACCTCCTAAATTTTGGGTCCAGGGTCTGAAAAATTGGGGAAATGTATGACAATTTAACTAAAACAGAACATTTATTAATAATTTGAGACAACATTTGTTTGAAAATACAGTCAAACTTGTATATAAAGACCGCTCAGGGGGAATTACAAAAACAGTCTTTATAGACAGGTGGTCTTTATATACAGGGTCACATGAGATATTATGAAATCCAAGGTATCGGAGATGACTTTCATTATTTCCAACTACATATTTCTTCCCTGGTTAGATGTTTCATTTAGTAATTAAATGTATATTGTATTTATTTACTAAAATGATTTTCCTAAGTCCAGGGTCTGGAAAATTGGAAAATATTCTTTTTTTTTAATTCCAAATTTGGAATTCTTGCATATTTTGAGTAAAATACAAGTCATTTTTGCATTGGGAAGGGCCCTGTAACCGGACCAAAAATAGGTTTAGGAAAATCCCTGTAACTAATACATGTATAACATGTAAATAATGAGAATAAGAAAATAATTCAATGTTTCAAGTAATTTGAATTAATTTATGATGTAATTGAATTATATGCATGTACATCGAGGATACGACACATTATTAAAACTGAGACAAATATCTAAAATATGCTCAAAGTTGGTGGTCTGTGTTGTTAAGTCACACATAAGTGTAAGAATATACAGAAAGATGTAGATCATACAGAGGTGTAAGAATATACAGAAAGTTGTAGATCATGTAGATAGATGAATTTTATTTAATTTTTATTTTATTAGACATAATCCAATGCTATGAGCACCGGTGATTTTACTCTTTGGATTGAGATGTTGACTTCCTAATCAAGTGATGTTCGATAAGATAAGATGTAAGACAATTACCCCATTGCATTCCAGAATACGAGAAAAAAATTCATCAATCATTCAGCGATGATATTTAAATGCTCCTGTTTGTAAAAACACCTTGTCACAAAGTGTGTCCTTTCTAAAAATTTTTCTTTTTAGTTTTAGTCTTTCGCTGATTAAGTAATCATCACTGGAAACTTAGGTCATTAATTGATGATCGAAAACAAAACATCAATCAGTCAGCGATGATTATTAGTTCCTGGTTGTAAAAACACCCTGTCATAAAGCACATCTGAGTGCCTAATTACTACCCGGGGCGTTAATTGACACCTCCAGGTGTGTTGTGACTGTCAGAACATTGTGTATTGCGCCATTGTGTTGATTAGGTCTCCAATTGTCCCGTGAGAATTATCTACAAGTTATCTCCCTTCCACGAGTAGTAAGTGTGTAAGCAGTCACTATACACAAGTAGGACAACTACTGGCAGACAAAATACAGCATTTGCCGGTCGCATAAGGCAGGTGGTCACTATATAAGGGGTAAGTATATAGTAATTCTCAGGGGGGAGGGTCCAAATACGATCGTTATGGACAGGAAGTCTTTATATAAGAGGGCGGTCGCTAAGGCAAGTTTGACTGTACTTTATTATTTGTTTAGAAATTCCCTATGTGGAATTTTTAGTTCACCTGAGCTGAAAGCTACATGTAGGAAGGGCTACAAAGTGTGCAAAAAAAAAAAAATTGGACTAAAAACGACCCCACCAGGGGGCTTTCTATGGGGTCAGAAATCCAGCTTTGACCGATTTCAACCAAATTCGGTAGAAAGCATCCTCTGGTGAAGAAGATGCAAGTTTGTTGGGAAAAATGTGGTTTTGTTCCCTTGGAGGATGGTAGTAAGGGGACAAAAAGGGGCCACATTTAAAAATCTTTAAACTTCTCAAGAACCGATGAATGGATTTCAAGTAAACTTGGCATTAAACATCCCCATGGCAAGCTGCTTCAAGTTTGGGAACAAAAAGAATCTGGTCCCTATTATAAAAAGGGGTAAAATTTGGCAAATCTTAAAAATATGTTCTCGTGAACCTACAGTCACATTGAGTTCATATTTTATATTAAAGTTTCTTAGGGCAAGGTCTGCAAAGTTTGCAATCAACAAATCAGGTCAAGAACTGTCCCACTAGGGGCCAAGGGACATTGTTAGGGGTAAAAAACTCAACTTTGACTGATTTCTGTGAAATTTTGTAAAAAGCATCCCTAGTGAAGGAAATCTGAAATTGTGTAAATATAGTGTTCCCTATGGGGCCTTTAAGGGGGCAAAAAGATGTAAAATCTTCTTCCATTGACTTCTTTTCAAAAACCATTGAGTGGATTTCCACCAAACTTTGCAGGAAGTATTCCCATGGCAAGACATTTCAGCTTTTCAAACAAAAGGGGTTCGGCCCCTATAGGGGCCCATTACTTGCAGAAAAGATGTTAAATTTGGAAAATATTAAAAAGATCTTCATCTCATGAACAAATAGTCTGATTGAGTTCATATTTGATATTGAAAGTTCTAAGGGCAAGGTCTACAAAGTTTGTGAATGAAAAGAAAATTGGGTCAATAATTTTCCCACTGGGGACATTGGGTCACTAGATGAGTAGCAGTTATAATTGATCTGGCAAAGAAAGATAATTTAAAACAATTGTAGCAAAATTTGGCAGGCCTAGGGAGCATCTTTAAACATAATACAGGCATTAAATAATTTAACTTCAGATATAAACAATATCTTTCAGTTTGTTACTATATACATTTTTCAGCCAGCCAATCACAGACATTGATTTCAATACATGGTCCATATATAAGTGTTATGAGGTCAGAAGAGCCGGCCTGGCTCAGTCGGTCTCGCACTTGACTCTGGATCGTGAGGTTGTGACTTTGAGTCCCGTGGGCGGTAGGTTGGTTTCCTGTCTTTCAGATGAGACAGTAAAAACTGGAGGTCCCATGTCACAGTAGGTGTCGGCAAGGTAAATGACCCTCACTGCTCAATGGATGTAAGTGCCGAGCATAGGCCAAAATTTGAAGCTCTTCACCAGCATTTGGTGACGTCTCCATGTGAGTGAAATATTCTTGAGTGGGACGTTAAACAACAATAAACAATAAACATGAGATCAGAATTACCCTAAAATATGCCAGCAAAAATCAAGAACACAGTAAAGTAAATTTATAAATTTTATCAACAATAACAAAATAAAAACTTAATCTAAATGACAGTTTACAGTAATTAAAATCACAGCTCCCAGTTCAGTTCCAGTTTAGAGGTCCACACAAATGCACAATAAATTCCAATCCGAAATAATGTTAAAAGGATCCACTTGAATACAAAATAAATTCCAATTTGTATGTAATATTGATGTGCACTAATCTCACATAAGTCCCAATATAAAAAAATATGGTCTGCTCTCTCAAAAATAGTCTCAGCTTTTTCTTAATTTGTTCTAAACTTGTTCTTCACTTGCTCTAAACTTGTTATGCTTATTTCTCCCCAAAGACCTGGCCATCTTGGTGTATATACTCTAAAACAGTTCTAGAAATCACTAGATAGGAATAATCAAGAAAATGGTCTTTCTAGAAGATTCGGGAAATTCCTTATGGCAAAAAATAGTAACATGATGACAGAGTTAGAATGTCCTTGAACAAACACACAAACAACTGATCTTCCAAAAAGGTCCAGATGCATTAAGTTCAATCAGTAAAAATAATTGTAAACAAACACCCATTAACCCTCATAACAATAACGATGTGTTCAAACTGATCTTATTCTGCAGCTGCAAAGCCTTGAGTCCAGGACATTGTATTATTAGTTCTCCTTAGATTTCTCTAGTCAATTAATCATTTACATTTTCAAATATTTCCTGTTGTGTAATTAATTAACCAATAAATATCGGTAATCATACTGAATCATTAACACTAAGTTGCTATTTTCTCCATAAACACAGAAGTGTGATATCATTGCAAAACAAAATAACCTTCATTTTAACATTGTATGTATCACTCAGGTGACCACTACGGCCCATTGGATCTCTTGTTGCATTTCATGGGGGGGGGGGGGGGGGGGGGGGGGGGGGGTCAGGTGACCGCTATGGCCCATTGGACCTCTTGTTGCATTTCATGGGGGAAAAAAATAAGCCATTTTTGCATTGGGAATGGATCTTGTACCCAAACCCAAAAGTGACCCAGGGAAATACATGAATTTAGGAAAGTCACCCAGGATACAAACAGGTCCTAGTCAGGAACTCATGAAAATGGCTTTGTTGACGAGTAGTTTGGAGTGGGTTCTTGTCCCCAGTGACAATTAATTTTTCTTCTAGATGATAGATCTATAACATCTTTTTAGCCTTTAAAACTTTCTATGAATACAACACTTTCAAAATCCTTTACTGCCATTTTAATTAATTATAAGTCCTATATCAGAAAAAATAATTGAAAAAAAATAGCTAGTCTTCATGGTTCCGCAAATGTTTATAAAAAACTGGGACAAAATGAAGGTGTCTATGGACGAGTGGTTTTCACTCCTCCTATGGGAGGAGTACCTGAGTTGATATGATATGTCATCAACTGTATCAGTCATGATATTGACCTAAACTGACGTCATAATGTTGATTTTTTATGACAAAGTCGATATACATTGTATTATAAACTAATAAAGTGAACATGATGTTCAGATAAGTGGCACTAAATTCTGAATGTATCTAAGTTGATAATATCTAATTTCTTCTTGTGTGTTTTCATCTACATTGTATGTACCGGTACATGTACAAAAGTATAAGCTCAAAACAGATGTGCACACACTGTAAACTAATGCTGTTGGTGGATTATAAAGTTGTTTGGTGGAGTTTTAACCAAGATTTTGACATGAACATATACATGTATGTATAGTTTCTTTATTTAATTTTTGTTGTTTTTATCTTTAATACAAAATTAATAGTTTCATAACTGAATAATAAAGAGCTGGATATTTTTAGCCCACCATCAAGAGATGGAGGGCTTTTCTTATCACTCTCCGTCTGTGGTTCTTCGTCCGGTGTCTGTCGTCCATCCTTAAACAATTCTTGTTATCGCTATTTCTCAGAAAGTACTAAAGGGATCTTTATGAAATTTGACATATAGATTCCCCTTGAGGTCTAGTTGTGCAGTATACATTTTTAGGCCGATGGGATTACGAAATGGCTGCCAGGTGGCCATCTTGCATTTTGACAATTAAAGTTTGTTATTGCTATTTCTCAAAAAACACTGAAGGGATCTGTATGAAATTTGACATAGATTCCCCTTGAGGTCTAGTTGTGCAGTTTATATTTTAAGGCGGAATGGATCACAAAATGACTGCCAGGCAGCCATCTTGAATTTTGACAATTAAAGTTTGTTATTGCTATTTCTCTGAAAGTACTGATGGGATGTTTATGAAATTTGATGTATAGATTCTCCTTGAGGTCTAGTTTTGCAGTGTACATTTTCAGGTGGGTTGGATCACAAAATGGCTGCCAGGTGGCCATTTTAGCTTTTAAAAATAAAAGTTTGTTATCGCTATTTCTCAGAAAATACTGAAGGGATCTTTATGAAATTTGACATACATGTACAGGTTCTCCTTGAAGTTTTGGTCCTTTTTGGCCACTTTTAGGGTCCCTATTGGTCCTATCCTGTTTTCATTCGGAAACTTTATGCGGCTTCACATGGGGATGCTATATGCCAAGTTCGGTTAAAATTGGCCCTCTGGTTCTTGAGTAGATGATGTTTAAATGCAAAAGTTAACAGACGGACAATGACAAATGCTGAACCTTTGGCTAATTCAAGAATTATTGACCAATCAGTGTTGACCTCTGTTTATATAAATTAAGGTATTACAGCACTCTGGGTCAGTCTGTAAGTTGCCAGTTGAACCAACAACATAGCAAAAGCAGATAATTGAACGGGACAGTAGTAATCTATTTATAATAGATAAACAGTGACTTTTGTCTTCTAGTTTTGGGATAGTTTTGTATAAGGCTGAGACACAGTCACAGAGTGGTGTTGGAGCCCTAGGTCTCAGACTCTAGTGCTGAAAACACATTAGCTGGCAGTGTAGCCTTAATACATATACAAGTTTCGTGACACACTGTAAATAATTCAATCTCTGTGATTTATTGTGATTCCCTGAAACTCTTATAATAGTTACTATAGTTAAATGACAAATCTTGTTAGACTAGTTTATAGTTGTCCTTGTATTTTATCATTAAAGCACAAGTAGTGTTTGATTCTTATTTGTATATATTTATGTTTATATATATTGCCCAAACCTTTAAACTCTTAACCAGGATCCAAATCAGACTCATAGCCTTAAACCCCCGCTCCGAAACGTTACACATGCATGGGGGCATAACCCATATAACCTTCAACAATTGGGCAAACATTCAATGCCAAAAGTCCAAAAGTGAGGTTTTAGGAAGGGGTGTGTATAGGGTTATACAATAATCTGGATATATTCTGTATTTTAATGTTAATTCAAATTTTTCCACTCAAAATGGAACAAATAGCTTTGTTGAGGATACATTTAAAAATGTTTCTTGTTTCTTTTGCCATCGAGCTATGAGGCCTTGTTATTTTACTCAATACAGGTCATGACCAACATTTTCAATTTTAGATGTTGACAGGTGACGTTAAGCTATCTTCGATTATAGCAATTTTTTATATTTGGTATTGTTATAATCATTGTGAGAGAGCACTTAACATATATTTAGGTTTTAGTTCAAATTCATTGTTGAGCCACAAAATAAGAGAAAAGAAGTCTGTCATAGATCAAATGAAGAAAATTCAATAGTGGGCGCCAAAATCTCTCTGGTTTTTCTGGTGTTTTGAATTTTTGTTTTATCATTGTTGTATGTTGCACCAAGAATTTGTCACCTACATGTACATGTATGTGGAGACATCATTTGCTATATACATCATTACATGTACCAGGATATGTAAATTCTGACAAATTTCTACTTGGATATGTAAATTTGAACAAATTTCTACTGTAAATTGAAATATTTTGGCCAATGTTTAATTTTGGTGACTTTTCACTTCCTGCAATATATGGTGAGCACATGGTAAAGGAACAGACACTGCTAATTGTATGATCTGGTACCAAGAATCAAACCCATCACATTCTGACTTTAAGTCAAAAGCCCAATGACTGGCAAACTGTAATATTTGTTAACTTATAGTCGTAACTATAACGTAGAGTGGAACTTGTCTTGAGAGAATACTCCATCTACCTCTCAAAAGTGACCTCTCCAGACAGGTGGTCCCTCAGAAGAGGTTTTAACTACATGTAAGATATTATATAAATGAGTGGTTCTGAGAATGTGGTCTAACAAGACAGGTGGTCTCTGATGAGAGGGGTAAGACAAGTTTTACTGTATACTATAGTATTGATCCACATGATTGTATTGTTAACTGGACAGCACAAAATAATACAGTGGAACCTATCTTGAAAGAAACCTTTTATGAAAGACCACCTGTCTTCTGAGACCACATTAAGAAAACAGCTTGGTTAAATAATTCTTCAGATAAATTTCAAACTCTTTCTAGAGACCACATTTCATTGGCAGATTGGTTGGTCTCTCAAGACAGGTGCCACTTTAGTCCCATATTCATTATATAGATTTAAGGAACGAAAAACGATTGACAAACTGTCAGTGTCATAAATGCCCCACATGAACATGTACATCTAGTACATGTACATATACCGTATTATGAATTTCCCTCTTGATTCCAAACTAAAACTTTGATTTCTGTCTATTTTCAAATTGGACTGAATTTTATATGTACCGTAACTATAATAATCACAAATATGTTTGACATCCTGTAGTTATGTAGTCATTTGTAGTACACTTGAGAAGAAAGTGAAATTACAAATGTAGGTATTAAATTCTTGTGATCCAGTGGCCACACAGAGCTATCAAAGTGATTTAATTATCTCTCTGTCAAACATTAGTCGTACATATTTGTAAAAAAAAATATTTGAAAAGTTATTTATGGCTATGAACTTCAATAAACTCAGAAATTGCAATGATTTAAAATGAAAATTGAAATGTGTACCGGTATATACCTTACGGCAAATCCAACTGAACTCATACTGGCAATGAATACTGATAATGTACATTCATTATATTGACTAGCAAGAAAATTATTGAATAACCTCCAGTATGTTTATTATTGTATACATCAATTTATGATATAGTGAAACCTGTTTTGAGAGAATACTTGTGAAAGCCCACCTGTCTTGAGGGATCATATTTCAAAAGCCATGCAGTTAAATAATCCCAGACCACGTTTCAGTGGCAGAAGACCTCAATCATAATAGTGGTCTTTCAAGACGGGCAAGAAGTTTTAGTTAGCCACTGTTATATTACATGTAGATGCACGTTTTCTGTTGACACATGTATGAAAAGCTTGTCTTATTTTTTTTGCGACCTCAATCATAATAGACCACCTGTTTTTAAAGGCCTCTTACTGAAACTGCATGTTGGGGCCTCAGTTGATGGGAACAAAATGAATCGATTATCATTGTGCAAAAATTATGAAAAAATTCATGGCAAGAAGTTGATACATGAATGGTTGATTGAGCAAGTTTCATTACAACAAAATTGCATAAAATGCTATACTCAAAATTTTACTTTGTTTAAAACACAGAACTTATATACTATGTACCTCATGTACTCTTAAATCTATAAGTTTTCTACAATATGATAGAAAGAAATAACTGAACTTGGGACATGCATTGATTCTATATTTTTTCTGGTTCACAACAAAATGACCTGAATGAAGGCTGTGCACACACTGTGTAATTCGCGTCATTGATGCATGACTCAAATTTTTCTGGATTGTTTATGATCAAACAATGAAATCAATACTGTATTATCCTTGATTTGTAATATATTTATCAATTTTAAATTATTTTAATTACAGACAAACTTTTTTCCTATAATATATACTGTACTGTCTACACTATACATGATATACCAGAATCTGTAGTTATTTTTCATGTTGGGGCCACACGCTCGGTGGTACAGCGATATGGTTAAAGAATTACATCCGAGTCACCAACTTGAACTATGAAGTCTCTTACTGCTGGTCCAGCACAGGTTTGAGCCCTCATGGAACCCAAGCCGATTTTTGTGACGAATTTATAGTTTTAGCCAGTTTTCTTGCGGTATGATCTCAAAAGTTCCTCTGCTTCTTGTTTTTTTTTCGGGGCAAGGCCAGTAGTCTTCACCCTCTCTAATCTCTTTAAAATAACTGGCTTCCAGCTCTCTTTGTAGTTTCGATACATTGGTAAAATGGTTGGATTGAAAAAATTGTTGTGTGTGGCGCAAAGCACTATTCAAAATAAAAAAATAAAAAAAAAATACGCTCTTAGAATATAGTAAGCTTTGAAAATGATCAAAATTTTGAAAAAGATATATATATTATAATGAAATATCCTGGTATAATGTGTATCAGGTACATTTTTGTACATATTTTTTAACACCACTTGTGGCATTGTGTATATGTAATATGTATTGTATAACTTTGAATTTATCTTGTGCATACATGTATCTTCAGAATTTGATGCCACTCGTGTATAAATATCATCAGCAGTATACATCTTTTTTTTTTTTACTTTTTATTTAACACTACTTCAAGTGTAAAAAAAAAAGTGTTACAAGTTGTAGTGATCATACACTGTTAGGCCGTATCTTCAGGAAAAATATAAACGCCTGAACTTTGTGTTTTACATACATCATTTATAAGAATAATTGATTCTATTATCATACAACTGTACCTTCCCAGTAATATAAACATTGTATAGCTCTTGTTACACAGTCAATACTGTAGTTTCGCCTGGTGGGACATTGTTGTGGACTAGGTAATATAGTCAGTGCTTGCTTCATATCTTTATGTATATTTAGAGTGACTTCCCTTGATACGGGTGCGTTCGATTGTCTTTTTTCGATGATCGTCGAAGGTGCGTAAATAATTCCTTCGGCGCACCACTACCGAGTTTACTTATATGAAGTCTGAACTAAAACTTTTGCCATTAATTACTTTAAAAACTCATTTATTTTTGTGTGGTGCAAAGCACTCTTTACGCTGAAATTTTAGTGGTTTTTCTTTCAAAAATGAATTTGTTGACATAAATTTTTGTTGATTTTGAGATATCATAATTATCCATCATTCAAGCAAAAGTTATTACTTTGGATTTATTTTCCTTGTTTTTGGTATCCATGAATGTAATGAAATGAATTCCTCAATGAAAATTCTTGATTTTACAGTATGATGCATTTGATCTACATGTACATGTAAATGGATATTCTGCTTGCCCTACTTTTTATGATTACTCCCAGGTATGTGATTTTTAGCAGTATGGTTGACCATGGCGAAATAAATATTGCAAAAATCTTATAAGAATATTTCAAAACTGTATCAGTCACTGTGGAAGTCCTTGCTTTATTCTGACTATTAGACAACAGTAGTTATCAACTTGAAACCCACCAAATTTGGTGTAAAGTGGCATTATCCAAGGATGTGCCATATTGTTGTAGTGATCAAATTGTCAAAGGTCATGGTCATATTGCATCTTTCTGGTTACTTCCACATGTACTTGAAGTTTGGAAAATGTTTTACTACTCTCTCCTTACTCAGAGATAGTTTGGAAGTCATTAATTTTGAGTGTTAACATTTATTTTTATGCCCCAGGGTTTGAGTGCATGATTAATGTACAGTAAAACCTCTTTATAATGTCCCTTGTTTCATGCAACAATTTTTGAAAGTCCCCTTTCCCAATTTTCCCTATAATTTCATTTATTTTTTCCCTCAACCTATCACCAAACCCTTTTATAATGCCAAATTTGGACTGAACAAATGGCAGTATAACAAGGTTTTACTGTACATTAAATATTGGGGCATATTGTTTTTGGTCTCTCTGTTTGTTTGTTTTTGTTTTTTTATTGTTGTTTAATGCCACTTTCAACGATATTTCAGTTATATTGTGGTGATTGGTCTGTCTGTTTGTCTGTCCACAACATTCTATGAGATAACTTGAGTATCTTTCCTCAAGTTTAACAATGTCAGTGAAACTTGGCATGAATGTGATTATGGCCAACAATGCCCCACATTTGTTTACATGTATATTTCCCAGAGTTATAGAACCTTAAAATCCTTATGAATGCAAGGTTCAACAATAAGGTTTGTCCAGTTGTCCGGGACAAGTCTTATTGGGTTTAGACAAGTAGATGATATTTCTCACTTGTCCGAATGGAAAAATGAAATTGTTGAAGACAAAATTAATTCAATCAAAATTATTCTTGTTTAAACACAAAATGATGTCTTTAAATGTTACACTTGATTTTGGAAAGTCATTTTTGCATTCAGACAAGTAGATTTCAGTACCGTACTACTTGTCCTGCAGGGCAACTGAGAATTTTTGTTATATATTGACCCCTGGAATGGCTTAGCTCTTGGGAGTATAATGTTAATGCATCTTGTTTTATATATATTCTCCTTTGGATGAGACAGTAGAAACTGCCACAGTAGGTGTCGGCATGTTAAAGAACCCTCACTTCTAAATGACCATAACTGATAAGTGCTGAGCATAGGCCAAAATTTGAAGCCCAGTTCACAGACATTTGGTGATGTCTCCATATGAGAGAAAGATTCTTGAGTGGGACATTAAACAACAATACAACAGGTTCATATATACATTCTTTCTGTCATATTTGTGTAAGTACAATGTAGGAATGAGTTGAGACCCTATAGAATTAAATCTCAGTTGGAATGTCCATTTTGTTTTATTGATAATATACTAGTCACTACATCATGTTTATATGAAAATTAAATGTACCTTAGAATTATGCTTCAATATTTTGTTTTGTTTGCAAGTGATACAAATATATTTCATTTGGATCCCCACTGACAGCTGTTTATTACTTCCATGCTTGTATATAGTACTGTACCCACAGACAAAGCAACATATATATACAGAAGTATAATGTATGAGAACAATTTATGTTTATATGAGCATTATTATCAGTCTAAACAAACTTGATGTATACTAACTCAGCTTAACTCATCAACCCCAGAGAAACAATGAACTCTTCTATAATCAATGATTTGGGCAAGTCCAAATGTGTCTTTAGGGGTGAAGGAGTTCAATGGGCAGTCATGGGGCTTTTAACATTTTAATTTTTAGTCATACATCCCTCCTCAAGATTTCCTTCTGCTCATCTTGTAAACATGATAAAAACCCAGATCTTCCAAACGGCTATAAATGTAAAGGCTTACTGATCTTAACACATTTAATCACCTGTGATATTGAGTGCTTTCTTGCAGCTATCATAATCTTATATTTGAGTCTTAAAATGATACCACCTCATAAAATCTACATGTATTTATGAAATCTGTAGGAAAAAATCAATATTTTAAACGTATTAATGAATTTACTCAGTGTTGGTATTTTGTTTGCGATCACATACGTATACTATTTTTATTTTTTAAGTACTTTTATCTGTCTGCAATTTGATCTCGAGATTATTTTGGAAAGCTGTAATGGCTGATAGACTCAATCTCCTGTTTGCCCATTTGTCAGTATAAACATAATCCTATCATACCTGTGTGTACTTTTAATATACAGTGGAACCTGTCTTGAGAGACCATCCTTTCTGCCACTAACATGTGGTCTCTCCAGACAGGTGGTCTATCAAAAGAGGTTTTATTTATAGGGATATTGAATGGTTTCCAAAAAGTGGTATCAAAATGAAAATTGATTTGATACAGTATCGATACATTTTTAGTATCGATACTTTTCTTATGCATTTCACAGCATGTTTTCTTTTTTACAATTTCCAAAATTTTCATTTCTGTTTTTGTCTGGTTTTAATTCATATTCTTGAATTACATGTATGCTATATTTCATTTAAACTGTTCCAATTTACTCAAATAAACAATTTTTTCAATACAATAATTGCTTTATTTATCTTTATATGCAATAAAACCCCTAAATATTACAATGAAACTACATGTATTTATTCTGAATGCATTAAATACATTTGCATGTACCAAATTATTTGGTTTACCACAATACTGTTTTTATTATTTTTTTCCTTATCGATTTATCAATATAGATTTTCTCATTAATGATAAGCCTAATGTTCACTCTGTAGTCTGTAATCTTTGTGAATTAAGCGTTGAGAGATACTAGGTACCTCATATTTGCCGCAGATGAGGTATACATGATCTTAAGAAGATGGAGTGTCAGATATAAAAATCGTGCTCCAACCACCCTTATTTTTAGAGTTATTCCCCTTTATTGATTTTATTTGTCCAGGCCATATGTAAGTTATTTCTTCACCTAGGCTCCCCATATTTGGCGCAGGTGAGGTATACATTAATCTTAAGAAAATGGAGTGTCACAAAAAAAAATTGTGCTCCTTCCACCCTTATTTTAAGAGTTATTCGCATTTATTTTTTTATTTGTCAGGTCATATCTAAGTTATTTCTTCACCTAGGATCCTTATCTTAAGAAGGCAGAGTGTCACATAGAAAATTGCACACTAACCACCCATATTTTAAGAGTTACTTTCCCCTTTGTTGAGATTTGTCTAGGCCATATGATGTCTTCTTCATTTCTTCACTTACTAGTAGGCTTCCCATATTTGGTCACACATACATCTTAAGTTAAAGTAGGTGGCTGTTTTTGTTAATTTATTTATATCTGTGATTATCCACTGGGGGGTACTAAAATTATCCACTGGGGGGGGGGGGGGGTACTAAAAATTCTTTGAATTAGCCTGTAAAACATGCACTTACATACAAGTATTTTGAGGCTATGGTTGGCTACATTGTATATAGAGATTTTTATACTCAAGCAGCAAAACCTGAAATAAATCATATTACTAACAACTAAAACTCTTCAAGATGAAGTATAAGTACATGTAGTCTCTGGTCAATACCAGAGTACAATGCTTTTTATTACGGTAAAATCAAGTACAATGTAGTGTTTGTAAATGTCAAATGACTAAAAATAGTACGGAAATTATAAAACATTTACCTGTACAGTCCAAGACAATGATTGTGTTGATGTAAATGTTTCATATTATCACAATACATTTCTAAATATATAAGTGAATCTTATTGTAATTGGTTTAGAAATGATCACATGGTATTTACTATTCTGTGATATAATGTATAATGCTTACAGAATTATCCAATATGATTCAGTTCACATTGGATTTGGATTGCAATTGGTGGTGTTCAGGTAAATAAATTTTTACCATGTGACTTTGTTAGGTCACTGACAGATATATATATACAGGGGCTGAAAATTCCTTAAGTCAGAGGTCCGGGACCTACATATTTTACTTTTGGACCCTTTTGTTTTCCTGCTGTGTGGGTCCGACGACCTAACAAATCTGAATCAGTGAATGACTTTTCTGTCAAATTCTTTCTTTCTAACATTTATTTGTTTCCTTTGTAAAGTTCAATCATCATTTTCTAGTATGATTTTGTGGCAAATTTTTGGTTTATATCATAATTTTGTGTTTCCATAGTTCCATTGATGTATTGATTAATTATATAAAAAAAATTGACTTAGATTTTATTGTAATTGGACCCATACATTAGAGGACCGGACCCTGGCAATATTTAACAAAAAAGTCCTGGACCCAAGCAGCTGAAAGAAAATTTTCAGCCCCTGATATATATATATATATATATACATGTATATATATATATATATAATATATATATATATATATATATATATATATATATATATATATATATTGTATACACTTAGGGTATGAATTAAGGTACAGTGAAACCTGCATATAGGGGCCACTCAAGGGACCAGACATTGACCTTTTTGTGCAGGTGACCCTTATACACAGGTTCAATTTAGTTGAAGTATGCAATCAAGGGATTTTAAAAATCTGGCCTTTATAAACAGGTAATCCTTATATAGAGGTGGCCACTATAGCAGGTTTTACTTTATTTGTTTTAGGTTTTCTGTTTCTGGTTCAATGTAGAATAAAACCTTCCTTACTTATTTGGAGTGCAATATAATTTTTGAAATATAGAGTCTATATTATTACCCTCACAATGGGCTTTAATGTGGAAAATTTACGATGGGAAAGCCGAAATTGTTGTGTTTGTCATACAGTTTAGTTGCTAGTTTCTGAATGAAGTCTGCTTCGTATGAATAAAGGGACAGGTCGGCCAATAAAGGGGCACAATTGGTTCCCATTGGAATGCCGACAGATTGTTGAAAGACCATGTCTCTGAACATTACAAATATATTGTCTATTAGAAATTCCAGCATCTTTTTTTTATATCAGTTTCAATGTATCTATGTGTAGAATCAGAGTGATGTTGGACAAAATAAGTATCATTATAACCAGTCACTAGATATATATATATTTGTCTATGATGTGAAAAAGTGTCTCTTTTAATTTTTTATATGGAATTGTTGTGTAAAGTAGAGAAGTTGTATTTTTGATACTGTTAATTTGAGAAAAATTATGTACCTTCAAATTATTTTAAAGTTATTTTGAATTTTTAAGTATCCACATCTCATTTACACTGCTTCTGGAATAAGCAACTGTAGAGTAGTGCTGAAGTTTCTCCTTAACGGCTGTCAGTATCTTGGTAAGGAGTAAAGATTAAGGTTTGGTAGAACATTTGCTGGACCCTGCTATGTACCTCTGCTTATATGGGGTTTTATGAAGTTTAGGTATCCAATATAAATATGGTAGCTCAAAATCAGTATTGGTTGTAGGTACATCAAAAGAGCGTAATATGGACACATTATTTTGAAGGATCTCGTCCTTTGAAAGTGAGCTACATGTGTATGTAAGATTACCAGAATTTGTGCAGCTTGTAAATCAATCCTCAAAGAATTTACTTAATATATTTAACTAAGAAATATAGAAGCAAGATTGTGGTGTCCTCTACAATGTCCACATTCCACACCATAAACTATACAGTGTAACTGAGCAATCTTTTAAAATTCAGTGATGATTTTCTTCTGATATTTAACAGAAATCCACTATTTTGGAAGCAGGAAACCAATATTTTTTTATGAGTCTCTGATATTTCGGTAATATGCATTAGTACTGCGATCCATTTCCCTATTTAATCCTGTTAAAAGTTTGATGTGGTTCAGTCCATAATCTTGATCTTAAATACACTTTATTCATGTGGTGAGTGTACTTACTGTCAAGCGTATATAAAAAGACCGGTCATACAAATTACAAAAAAAACAGGTAAATGGACCGAAAAAAGTCCGAAGCCAATAGATACGTGCTTGTAGCAAGGAAAGGCCATACAACTTCTGTGATGTACTCTCACATTTGAAGAATAGGGGGCTTATGTAGTCACGTCGGCGTCTGCGTCCGGCGGTGCTCAGGCTAAAGTTTTTGGGCAAGTGTTGTCAAGTACTATAAATCATTCAAAATGTGTAGAAGGAGGCTGTGATTTGGTATGAAGGAGTCTTTGAGGGTAAAGTATCAGTGAGTGGAGTGAAATCTGAAACTTTTTCGGAAAAAATTCAAATTTTGACATGCTTTTTCATTTAAACTTTTTTTCGTGTAAATCTAAGGTTAAAATTTTGGGGCAAATGTTGGAAAGTACTATAAATCATTCAATATGTGTTGTAATCGGCTGTTATTTAGTATGATGGACTCTTTTGAGGTAAAGTATCAATTAGCAGAGTGAAATCTAAAACATTTTTTGGAAAAAATTCAAATTTTGACATATTTTGTGATTTTTTTTATACTTTCTTGCAAAAATTTGCTGTGTTCAGATCAATGTTAAGTTTTCATTAGGACTTTGGTTCTTGGTTTATGATTGTGTTAGAACCCTGATAATTTGGATAGAAGTTTCATTAGGGTAGAACATTAGTGCTTATTGCTGTGCATTGGGGTCTTTGGGCGTATATGCCCCATCCCTTAAATTATTTTTTTATGCATTTCTTGAGGACCATTCACAAGCCTACCTCTAAACCATATATATTCTTGTTTGTTATGGGTAGACACATTTATTGGTATATGATTAGGTCCTTGGGGGGTGTTGCCACACCCCCTGAAATATATTTTTTTTACTTATAACTTAAAAACCGTTCACAGCCCCACCCTTAAACCATATATATTATTGATTGTTAAAGGGAAACACATTAGTGGTGTATTGGGGGTCCTTGGGGATCCTGCCCACCCTCTGAAATACATATTTTTACTTATAACTTAAAAACCATTCACAGCCCTACCCTTGAACCATATATATTATCGATTGTTATAGGGAAACACATTTGATGGTGTATGGGAGGTCCTTAGGGGTTCTGCCCCACCCTCTGAAATATATATTTTTACTTATAACTTAAAAACCAAACACAGCCCCACCCTTAAACCATATATATTATTAATTGCTATAGGTAATCACATTCAATGGTGTATTAGGAGGCCCTTGGGGTCCTACCCAACCGTCTGAAGTATATATTTTTACTTAAAACTTAAAAACCGTTCACAGCCCCACCCTTAAACCATATACAGTCAAACTTGCCTTAGCGACCCCCTCATATAAAGAGATCCTGTCCATAACGACCATATTTGGACCACTCCTTGAGAATTACTATATATTTCCCCCTTATATAGCGACCACCTGCCTTATGCGACCGGCGACCACTCACTCACTCACATGTACATGTACTACTTGTGGAAGGGAAATAACTCATAGATAATTCTCGCGGGACAATTGGAGACCTAATCAACAACATGGCGCAATACAAGATGTTTTGACAGTCACAACACATGGAGGTGTCAATTAACGCCTCGGGTAGTAATAAGGCACTGTGACGTGCTTTATGGCAGGGTGTTTTTATAACCAGGAACTAATAATCATCGCTGACTGATTGATGTTTTTTTTTTTTATCATCAATTAATGACCTAAGTTTCCGATGATGATTACTTAATCAGCGAAAGACTAAGACTCAAAAGAAAAATGTTAGAAAGGACACACTTTGTGACAAGGTGTTTTTACAAACAGGAGCATTTTTAAAAATATCGCTGAATGATTGATGAATTTTTTTCTCGTATTCTGGAATGCAATGGGGTAATTGTCTTACATCTTATCTTATCGAACATCACTTGATTAGGAAGTCAACATCTCAATCCAAAGAGTAAAATCACCAGTGCTAATAGCATTGGATTATGTCTAATGAAATAAAAATTAAATAAGATTCATCTATCTACATGTTTTACAACTTTCTGTGTATTCTTACACTTCTGTATGATCTACATCTTTCTGCATATTTTAACACTTCTGTGTGACTGAACAACACAGACCACTGACTTTGAACACATTTTAGGTATTTGTCTCAGTTTTAATAATGTGCTGTATCCTTGATGTACATGTATATGATTCAATTACATCATAAATTAATTTAAATTACTTGAAACATTGAATTATTTCTTATTCTCATTATTTACATTAAAACATGTATTAGTTACCGGGATTTTCATACGCCTATTTTTAGTCCAGTTACAGGACCCTTTCAAATGCAAAAATGGCTTGTATTTTACCCAAAATATGCAAAGTTCCCAATTTGGAATTAAAAAAATGAATATTTTCCAGACCCTGGACTTAGGAAAATCATTTTAGTAAATAAATACAATATACATTTAATTACTAAATGAAACATCTAACCAGGGAAGAAATATGTAGTTGGAAAAAAGTCATCTCCGATACCTTGGATTTCATAATATCTCATGTGACCCTGTATATGAAGACCACCTGTCTATAAAGACCGTTTTGGTAATTCCCCTTGAGCGGTCTTTATATATACAAGTTTGACTGTATTTTTTATTGTTAGAGGAATTTTTACTTATAACTTAAAAACTGATCACAGCCTATTATATATATTATGATGAACTTGTCCGCGCGTTTTCTCTGAAACTACTTGATGGATTTGAATGAAACTTCATATGATGATAGGTCTTGGTGTGCACATGTGCTTTATGTATGTGACTTCTTAAAAAATGGTGTCAATGGCAAACCGTGGCTTCTAATTGGTCAAAACTTGTCTGCACGTTTTCTCTGAAACTACTGGACGGACTGTAATGAAACTTCATATGATTATAGGTTTGGGTATGCAGATGTGCACAATGTATGTTGCGACATCATTTGGAATATATGGGTATTTAGGGATTGCGATTTCAATGATATGGGTTTCGTTGCCGTATATGGCAAGCCAAGGCTTCTGATTGTTCGAAATTTCAACATTGTTCAGTTTTACTGAACTTAAGCATTTATGGGTATCAAGGGATTGTGATTTCAATGATATTGGTTTTGATGCTGTGTATAGCAAACTGAGGCTTCTGGTTGGTCAAAATTTCAACATTGTCAGATTTTGATGAAATTTTGAATTAATAGGTATTGAGGGATTGCAATTTCATGGATATGGGTTTCGTTGCCATCTATGGCAAACTGAGGCTTCTGATTGGTCAAAATTTCAACATTGTCCAATTGTAATGAAATTTAACATTTATGGGTATCAAGGGATTGCGATTTCAATGGTAAGAGTTTCGTTGTCATCTATGGCAAACCGGGGCTTCTGATTGGTAAAAATTTCAACATTGTCAGATTTTGATGAAATTTGGAATTAATGGGTATCAAGGGATTGTGATTTCAATGATATGGGTTTTGTTGCTGTGTATAGCAAACTGAGGCTTCTGATTGGTCAAAATTTCAACATTGTCAGATTTTGATGAAATTTGGAATTTATGGGTATCAAGGGATTGCAATTTCTGTGGTATTGGTGTTGTTGCTATATATGGCAAACCAGGATTTCTGATTGGTTAAAATGTCAACATTGTCAGATTTTGATGAAATTTGAAAGTGGTATCATTGACAGATGAATGACTAGGGAATCTCTAAATTGAATTTTCTCTAGATAATTTTTTTTTTTAGAGACCGCCTGCCTGTTATATTAAATGGCAATCTCCTCTCTACATTTTGTACATGTATGTTGATTCCACAGTAAGAGTGTGATCTTTACCAGAAGAAATAGGACACATGCTAATCATTTGTAAGTTGTCAGTGCTTTATATAATTAAAACATGTAAAATCTGGGCCCGAGAACATAAACAAGAAAAATTCTGAGACAAATTTTGTTCTTAAAATTTACTCATCTGAGTAAAAGTTGAAAACTCATGGACCATAAAACGACTTTAGAATTTTCTCAACTGAGTAAAGATAGTCAAGAGGCAGTGTAAATCTCGTCCAGGACTTTTGTCCAAATTTATGTCCTGATTCACTTAACTTCGATGTTTGAACATGAGTCTTTCTGTAATCTATGAATAATTATTTAATAACAAAACCAAGAGGTTTAAAATGTGTTAAAAAGCAAGTAGGCAGCACATTTTATGGCATAAAAAAGGGAATATATATATACCTTTTTAAAACATTGAAAACATCTTGTCAAATGCCAATACATGACCAAAGTCAGTAATTTATACATATAATATGTGTATATATATATATATTTTTTTTCTTTTTTAAGATACAAGTAAATTAGATAAATGACTGGGAACATATACTGGGGCACATGTACCTGACTAAATTTACACCGTCCCTATTGTTAATGTAAAAAAATGTGGTATGGCCAAAACAAGCCAACACAGAAAGTGTTGGTCTCCTAAACCTATTTCGCTCAAACAACACATTGTTTTTGAAAGCCAAAGGATTAAACATGTCCCAAAATACTCTATGGTGACAATGAGATTTGTGTTTATTTATCCTGAGGCGATCATAGGGGGCAGCCATTCCCGCTGGTAAGAATTACGTCAGTCAGCTACAGACTGTACTTAAGCATTTTTATCATTTAAGAAAGAAATTTGTCTAAGAATTTCTTTATGGTCCACAACTTTATCCAAGTTAAGGAAATTGAGAAAGAAATTTGTCTAACAATTTCTTTACGGTCCACAACTTAACCCAAGTTGAGAAAATTCTCAAGATTTGAGTTACATCTTGGAGACTAGTAAGGAATTTGTCTGAGAATAGTTTTAAGGCCCTGGGCCCTTAGCGTCTTGTCTTAAAAATCTGACATTGTATCAGCGGTGTAATTGTTGGGTGTTTTTTGTGACAACTATACAGCACAATAGATTTGCTGATTTCTCATAAGCATCCCATTTATCTTTCACAGTAATCTATTTATCGACAGAATGATAATGTTTCTAAGTATAGTCAGATTTTAAATTTATCCCGAAGAAATTTTTCACGTTCGATGGTTTAAGTTTAAACAATATATCTATTGAGTACTCTTGTAACTGTCCAAAACATGGTCTCTAATCAAGGATAGAGTTTAGGAGGACATGTACAAGGTAGCCAGTGGGAGTATTAAATTTACAAGCCTGCCTGGATGTTTGAAATAAATAAGTAACCCTGTATAAAATGTGCAATATAAACGTTTCTCTCTAGATATAAATACTACAAATAATTTGGAAATTTTATATTTAATGCTTTCATAACATTTGCGTACTGGCATTTTCCACACTCTTTTGGGAATGGGTCCTTGGCCTTTTGAATTGGGAATTTTAGCAGCATTTTATTGAAATTTGGAAATCTCAAAATATATAAAACTTTGTGAAAATATGAGAATCTCTTTAAATTCAATATCATTTGACTTCAGTTGGGAAATTTTGACTGCAAATTGGTTAAAAATGCAGTTTTTACATAGGGATTAATGGGAATGGGACCTTATTTTGGCCCCACATCAGGGTTCGAAAAATCCACTCGCCCGCTCGCATTGGCGAGTAAAAAATTGTTTCGGGCGAGTAAATATACATAATGAACTCGCCCGTGTGGCGAGTGCTGACGCCTCACTGAAAATCTGTTTTCCCTTTTAAATTTCAAAACTGATCCATTTCCTTCAATTTTAAGTTCAATATACGAATAGAATAGGATAGAATAAGATTTATTTAAAGTCGGCATGATAATAACATGTGAACATAAGCTCTCAGGAGCTTTTTACCGACATAAATAACATATAAAATTAACATAATAGTAACATGGCATGCATTAAACGCAGAGATGAATCTAAGCACATGCAAGCGTATTGAAGCAAATGAGCTAAAAAGAACTAAAAACTAAAATAAACTTAAAACATAGCACTATCTAGAAATTGTCCACAACTTAAGAAACTAAACTGAAAAAAGCAAAATATTTAAGACAGATGACAAACTGAAAAACATAACATGTATGAAGCTGAAAGACAGTATGGGTGTATCACAAGAGTCATGTATCACAGCATGCATTGCACTTGCAGCTCTTACCATTCCACGATTGAATTAAACTTTTGAAATGACTAAAACTATTCAAACTTCTAAAATGCTCTGGCAAAGTATTCCATAAAACAGCAGCAGCATATTTAAAACTCTGCTTACCATAAGATGTTGTTCTAACACTAGGAACCTGTAAAATATTTGAATATCTAAAATTATATTTAGTGTCTTTCTTATGTAAAAGATCTTGTAAAATAGGTGGTCACAAGTTATTAACTATTTTGAAAGTTTCCATAGCCATGGTACGCAGCCGTTTAACATGTAAGGATGAAACATGAGCCTTCTCTATACAATAAAATAAGCAATTAGAAACTTAAATAATTATTTTATTGACAATTAAACACGTTAATCTTTACCTCATGGCTGAAAATGACACAGAACACATCGTGTGTTGACTGCTGTTACTTGCAGTTTGTGGAGGAGGTGGAAGTTGGATGTGTGTAAATAAAAGAACCAATACCGAACGGACCTGAATTTCAGGATTTGGTAAAATAATCATAACACTATAATTTGTATAAAAGTTGTAAAATCTGAATTAAATGTGAGTGAATGATAAAAGTAAAAATAGTTACTCAATACTGTAAATAAAAGTTTTAATTAAAATATAGAAATGGATAGCTGTTGTTTTCATCCAACAATAGTGAAAACTTACTTTTGTAATTTATATTGATTTAATTAAACACATAGCAGTAACATCACAAAATAGTAATTATAATAGTAATAGTTGATTATAGGAATAATAATGATGCACTTTCAGTTAATTTAGATGTAAATGCATCATTCAGAGACAATATATATTGTATATACATGTAAATTTATCTATTAAAATAACAATAACTTAAAAAAAAATGAAATAGAATATTTTTTTCTTTGTGGGCAAACAGATTTTTTTATTGTGGGCAACCAAAACTTCGGTCAAGAATTTGAATTCTAAAAACTTAAAATAATAGCATACAAAAGTTGTAAGATTTTCACACATTTTCCATCATAATAAGTAGAAAAAAGACAATTTGTCAAATAAAGAGTATCATATCTGTTAAGTCATGTAAGATCTATTTACTTTGAAAAAAAATGTATACGCTCATAACACATTTACTTTGAAATACGTTTTCATACTTGGGGGAGTGAAAAATGAGTTCGGGCGAGTGGAAGTTATGTAATCACTCGCCCAAAGGGCGAGTGCTTTTATACAAATTTTTCGAACCCTGCACTTGATAGGGTGGACAATTCCAGGCATAGAACACCTTCCTTTGTAGCATGTGTTTGTATTTTGTTTTGAATTCTTTTTTTTGCTACAATCAACAATTTTTCAGTGATATGGTAGTGGCCAGCTATTGTGGAAGATAAAACCCAATTACAATGTACCTAGGAAGATACATCATGCTTATGTACAGGTAAACCAAAATACAAGTACTTTCTCCCAAAATCAGCTCAAGTTGCCATCAGGGCTCAAACCTGGGCTGACCAGAGGTGAGGCACTTCATGGTAGTGTGATGCTCAAATGTTTATGTTCTGGACTTACTACTGGCACTGCCACTGGGGTAGCCATTGTAGCCATTTTTCCTGAATTGGGCCCAACAAATTTATTTCGGCTACAAAATATTTTTTAAATTAAACTATTCTGAGACACTGTGAGTGTAAACAAAACTTATTTGAAATTAGGAACGTTACATTGAAGGTACTAAAAAAATTCTTTCAGATCTTACCTCATGTATTATGTTTGAAAGTCTCATTGATTTAGGTCTATCTGAAGTGGTTTTGAACCTGTCAAAGGTATCAAATACCTGTACTGCCTTACAGGTGAGATGTTTCACTTCACCTTCTAAGTAAAGGCAAACTTGCATTAAATACAATGTACCACCTCTGTATAAAGTGCACTTGTCTATAACAGCCATTCAAACAGAACATTTGTTAGCTTTTTTTTATAATGAATAAACCTCTTTATAAAAGTCACCTGTTTATAACAAGCTACCTTTGACTGTTCCCTTGAGAGGCCTTTATAGATAAGTTTGATCGTAACATACATGGACCACCCTTTTTAATATGTGCTCAACTATTTTCACAAACTGTAGTAAGTGAACCGGTTCACGTAATGTGTGTATAGTCTGTTAGATGTGTAGGCGTGTTTTCCCTTGTATAATCTACTAAAAAACATGTTTTTGCACAGTGTACTACATGTATGTAGTGAAACATAATGGATGCATGTTCTGATTACTGTCTGGACAGAATGTACATTTTAGCCCAAGGTGTGCATACATATGCACAAAGTGACAGGTAAATGCATGTTCATGGTGCCTTTTTAGCTCATCTGAACTGAAGGTTCAAGTAAACTTTTCTTTACTTCTGCCCACTTTTCACATTTTTCGACTTCTTGTTCAAAATGGCTGAAAGGATTTTGATGAAACTATGCGAAGCAAGTACTCAAGGTTCATTTTTACCAGATCGTCCTAGGAGTGGATCCAGGGTGGGGTACTCCTCTTTAAAAATCTTCTCCTCCAGAACCATTTCTTGGATTGAAAAACCTAATTGCATCTGAGTGATCTACAAAGATGTATGATTCAAGTTTGTTAATTTCTTAGAAATCCAAAAATAAATTTTGACACGTGATGTTTTTAACGTTTTTTGAAACTTTGTCATTTTCATTAGTTTTCTTTGATTTTCTGCCCTTTTATTCATTATTATGCATTCATTTTATGTATTTTTCCTGTAATTAGGTAGAGAAATGCTCTCTTGAAAGAATATTGCTGAATTTAATTTAAAATTTTTTTTTTTAGAATTCAGACTGTAAAAATGAAGGGGATGGGGTGGTACCATTTCACACTGTCAGCTTCTTCTTTAGAACCGCTTCAGGGATTTTGATAAAACTTTATAGGAAATGAGTACTTGGGGTCCTCTACAACATTTGTTTATTTTGGCCAGATCAGCCCAAGGGTGGATTCAGGGTAGAGCAAAATAGGCCTAAGGGGTATCCCTTTTTAAAAATCTTCTCCTCCAGAACAGCTGCATAGATTGAAAAACTTATTGCATCTAAGTGATCTACATAGATGTATGATTCAAGTTTGTCAATATGGTAGGAATTGGAAAATAAATGTTTGACGTCTTTTTGACGTCTTTTCAGACTTTGTCATTTTATTCATTTTTGTATGGTTCCTTTGATTTTCTCTCCTTTTATTCATTATGATGCATTCATTTTATGTCGTTTACCTGTAATTAGGTAAAGAAATGCTTTCTTAAAATAATTGTCCTGAAATTTAAGTTTTGAATTTTTTAAAACTACAAAAATGAAAGGGATCTGGGGGCATTGTTTCCACATTTTTAGCTCATAGTACAAACTAACTTTACTGGATGGAAGTTCCCAAGATCTACCAAGTTTGTGTTTTTGGCCAAAACGACTTAGAGGTGTATCAAGGGTGGAGCAAAATAGGTCTCATGGGTAACCCTTTTTGAACTACTGAATGAATTGAAAAACCAGGTGCATCTGAGGGATTTACATGGATGTATGATTCAATTTGTTTTTCGATTAAATTGGAACATCAATTTTTGACGTGTTTTGACATCTTAAATGACTTTTGATTTTTATTCATTTCTAAGTCTCCTCCACTACTCCAAATGAATGTATAATTTGTAAATTTAGATTCACATATTCGTAAGATACCAACAATGCTCAGGTGAGTGATGTGGCCCATTGGGCTATTTTGATCAGCAATAAGTATCTTATTTTCTGTTGTATTATTCATGTTCATGCCTGTTTCTTACTCTACTGGTAATACTGGTGTTTTAAATCAAGCTCAACAATTTATCAGCAATATGGTGGCCGTTAATGTCAATGATAGATGAAAGAGTATGATTACTGGTACTACTGTAAACATGGAGATGTCAGTTTGTTGTTAGTGACGCAACTTTCTTATACAAACCATATACAGTAAAACCTGCTATAGTGGCCACCTCTAAATAAGGATCACCTGTCTATAAAGGCCACTTTAGAAAAGTCCCTTGACTGCATACTTCAACTAAATTGAACCTGTGTATAAGGGTCACCTGCACATAAAGGTCAATATCCTCTGGTCCCTTGGGTGGCCCCTATATACAGGTTTTACTGTATGTAGGTGTATTTTATTCGATGTCACACCTTATAGTGACAGGGGTTCAAAATTCTTTTTTTGGATACTAAAGTCCAGACTTGGAGATTAAATTTCTGGCAAGTCCAATTGAGAAGTCTGTGCTTAATTTTGTTAACACAGTAAAATTATGAAAGTAATACAGTAATATAAAATGAATGCAGATGGGGCAAGTCCCTCTGACTTTGGATAATTCTAAATGCCAATCGGGAATTTTGAATTCCTGAGTGACCAGTCCTGTATCAAACAGTGATTCTTGGCACAACTGTGGGACTAGTATGCCAAGGGGGTGGGGTTCATTTGCATGAAAAACTCTTTGTCATGTATTGATTAAGTGTAAATTATCCCCATATGTAAATTTCCACATTCACAGTATGTTATCTGGGGATATCAATGACCTCAATGTCAGTTCCACATGTCAATCCACAATCGTTCCCCACATAACTAAGCCTGTGTACATGTATGTCACTGTGTGTATGCCTATATATGTTAATTGTTCTCAATTCCTGCCAATTTTTACCATATACATGTACATGTAAATATATATTATGACAAAGGTATAAACTATGATAGATACAATATTGTACTATAAATAATTCAATTAAAATACATGTAACACCATTTTCCCATGTAGCTCTTTATATTGAATGAACTTCTTTAGTTACTGTTTTAGATTCATGCTTACATCAATTCCTGAATAAAATCCATATGTTTAGAAAAAAGTACAGTTCATTTCTGTTAATTGCATAACCAAAATATCAGAAAAAGTTATAGCATGCAATTAACTGGAATAGTGTATTATTTATATCAATGATTCCTTTGACTTTTTATAAACATATTATAACTTAGTGTTTTTCCATAACTTCCCCATTTTGAAGAAATTTTTATGCATTTAACAGGAATGAATTCTTGTTTTAATCTATACAATTAAAAGGAATATTTAATATATATATATAAGAGATAGGCGATGGTTTTGTGTTTTTAGTTTTGATGCAAATCACAGGAATATGCATTACCAAGTGTAAAATAAATGGAATCCATGTATATATTTCATCTGATTTTGTTTTTAATTTCTTTGAAGCTTCATCTCTGAGAAGAAATTTTACTTTAAATTTGTGAAACTTCACCCACAGCTCCCAGATTCCCTTGGATCTTAATTTAGTGAGTCCCAGGGACCCGCAAGAACAAATTCCTGAGTCGTTTGTTAAATTTGTGAGTCCTCAAGTCAGTAAAATTCCAGAAAATACAATGTACGTGAAAACAAAGGCACCCAATTTCAGTGTCAGATTGAAAAAAAAATACTGAGTTTTTTAGCATCCTTAGGGACTCACTAATATTCATGTTTTGTGTCCTGATTAGATTTTATGCACAAGAGATGCAGAAATCATGCATATGGGAAAACCCTGAGCTCTTGACGTCTATATATTACATTTATTTTTAAAAATTCTTATCAGGAGCTACAGCGGTTTCCCTCAAAATTGTATTTACAGTGTAGCGGTCCAATGGCAGGGCTTTTTTCCCTACAAATTTATAGCCAGTTTTGGGCTATATTCCCAATTGCAAATCATATCTTTCTTTCTTCAATTTTTGGTAAAAAATTCTCACACATGAACATAAAATTACATCTTTTTACTACATGCATCATTTTAATGCTGATATTTTTAATCATTGGTTTCTTTTTTTTTAATTTGAAATATGGCAGCTTGACAATGCAAAATATAAAAAAACAGCAAAATAAATGAAACCAAAAAAAAAAAAAAAAATAGAAATATAATAGAAAATTTCCCAATTTTGAGCCAAAATGCTGCAAAATTCCTAATTTCAGCGCCATGGGTCATGTTTTCAAAAGGTCGGAAAAAGCCCTGAATGTACCTCTTGATTTAGAATAAGAGTCATGTAATGAATTGGAAATATTGGGGTTCATTGAATCGATAAGAGTAAATGTACATGTTTTCTTTATGAATATATAACATGTATAATGTGTATTAAGGTATAGACGGCCTTTTTCTAGTTGTTCCATTCCATTCAATTTTGTTGAATAGTTTGTACTTGGAGTCGGATCACCTGACGTAAACAGAAATGTGACCTTCCAGTTTCGTATTGTTTACATTGACAACAATCAATGATATATTGTTTCAGGTCATTTGAGTGGGGGAAAAGGTTAAACTAATGCTCTTTCTTGTAAAGTTAACAAGTGTCATGCCTTTCCTTTAAGCAAGTCTCAAATCTGGCTCCTTCCACTGACAACTGTACATATGGAAACAGACCCTATAACCCCAAAAGGCACATCTGGGGTACATGGGGATCATTTGAACAAAGTATGGTCCCAATCTACCCAGCAACTTAGGAGTTTTGCTCCAGAATTTGCTCAGGTCACCCATATGATAAACTCATTACCTCTAAGTTATGTAGGGCACATTTTTCTTTGAAGGTGCACAATATTATTATGAACCATGTCGGAACGGAACAATTAGGAAAAGGTCTATTATGACACAGTCAGGGAGGGAATTAAGCATCAGTGATAGTAACCTATTTATGGTTACCAGGTTTGAGCATCTGGTAACCCATTTTGAAAATTGGGTTACCACCTTTTTTTCCTATGATTGTACCTCTTACCGTAATTGTTGCACATGTACACGTATTCTGATTGAAGCTACTGTTTCCTTGTACTATTATAAGATATGCATCAAATTTTTTGGCATTGTGCACTTAATTATAATGTTGAAAATAGCAAAGTATTGTGTTTTCTTTATACTCCAGCCAGTCATTGACAGTTATTCAGGAAAATTATATGAACAATCATATTATATACATGTATTTTCAAGATCTAATATTCATTGATCTATGTAAACCAATAAACTTAACAAAAATTTGTTCTAATCCAACATGAAAACTCAATGACAGGAAAGTTTTTAGCCTCGCTGGTATATTTGCCTTTTTCCTTACTCATTTTCATATTTAGCCATTTTCCCAGGATTTGTCAGCTGAGCGAAGTGTGTTAATTCCTTCACGCAAGAGAGTTCCAATATTTATTTTGTATACTGTTACAAGTGGGGACAGTGTAAATCTAATTCAGAACATATGTCCCAGTTATGTCCCGAGTCCCGATGATTTCTATTTTCGTAAAAATAAGATCTAAAGTACTTGTAATGATATATTTGTACCACAGTAGTTAATACTTACATTTTATGTGGAGAATTGCTTTGAAAATTCCCTAGGCAGTATGTTTTTGGACATAAAAAGGGACAAGATTTACACTCTTCAAAAAATAATTTACATCTTGTCCAACACCATTACATCACCAATGCCAATGATTTCTGCGTATCATGTGTAAAATGTACATATAAATTATTATCAAGGTACAAATATATCATTACAGGTACTTTAGATTTTTTTTTTTACGAAAATTAAAATCATCGGGACTTGGGACATAACTGGGATATATGTCCCGGACTAGATTTACACTGTCCCTTACACATGAAACTCTTTTGTGTTGAAGCTACTGATTGCAAACGAACTCGTGTTAGAATTTAGATGTTTCATTTGTTCAAATCATGAATTTCAGCGAAGACTGACAACATAATCACGATTATAAACATGAACATATTATTATTAACAGCTGTTTGAAAACGGCGAACGATCCATCGTTCGCCCAAAAATAATACCTGGTAACCCATGTGTAACCCAAATGATTGTTCGCCGCTTGATTCCCACCCTGCACAGTGTAATACTAATGTACATGTAATACTAATGTACATGTAATACATTTGTACTTGTAGTGTATATCAGGGCTGGACAAATATTTTTGGCAATTTTAACTTGCCCTGACCAGTGGCTATTACAACCAGCAAATGTGCACTCGCAAAATGATTCAATTACATATACAATTAGTAATATTGAATGTTCATTGCTGCCATCCAGTCATTTATTTGATCATCTATTTCCTCAACACTTGCAGTAGTTATATGACTAAACCAATTTTTTAAACATCGTTTAATTTTTTGCGCTTGACCAAGGACTAGGTGTCTGTGTTTTTCAACTTGCCCGAGCAAAAATTTAGCTTTTCCTGGTGTCATATATAAAGTGTATCCCCCATAAAATAAGTATTCGGATACAAAAATTGGCCATATGATAAACATTCCCCCCACATATGATAAGCATTCCCCCCACATATGATAAGCATTCCCCCACATATGATAAGCATTCCCCCCACATATGATAAGCATTCCCCCCACATATGATAAACATTCCCCCCACATATGATAAGTATTCCCCTTCCACATATGATAAGCATTCCCCCCACATATGATAAGCATTCCCCCCACATATGATAAGCATTCCCCCCACATATGATAAGCATTCCCCCCACATATGATAAGCATTCCCCCCACATATGATAAGCATTCCCCCCACATATGATAAGTATTCCCCCCACATATGATAAGCATTCCCCCCACATATGATAAGCATTCCCCCCACATATGATAAGCATTCCCCCCACATATGATAAAAACATTCCCCCCACATATGATAAGTATTCCCCCCACATATGATAAGCATTCCCCCCACATATGATAAGCATTCCCCCCATCATATGATAAACATTCCCCCCCACATATGATAAGCATTCCCCCCACATATGATAAGCATTCCCCCCACAATATGATAAGTATTCCCCCACATTATGATAAGTATTCCCCCCACATATGATAAAGTATTCCCCCCACATATGATAAGTATTCCCCCCTCATATGATAAGTATTCCCCCCACATATGATAAGCATTCACCCCACATATGATAAGTATTCCCCCCACATTATGATAAGTATTCCCCCCCACATATGATAAGCATTCCCCTTCCACATGATAAGCATTCCCCCCACATATGATAAGTATTCCCCCCACATATGATAAGCATTCCCCCCACATATGATAAGTATTCCCCCCACATATGATAAGCATTCCCCCCACATATGATAAGCATTCCCCCCACATATGATAAGTATCCTCCCACATATGATAAGTATTCCCCCACCATGATATGATAAGTATTCCCCCCACATATGATAAGTAGTCCCCCCACATATGATAAAGCATTCCCCCACATATGATAAGTATTCCCCCCACATATGATAAAGTATTCCCCCCACATATGATAAGCATTCCCCCCACATATGATAAGTATTCCTCCCACATATGATAAGTATTCCTCCCACATATGATAAGTATTCCCCCCACATATGATAAGTATTCCCCCCACATATGATAAGTATTCCCCCCACATATGATAAGCATTCCCCTTCCACATGATAAGTATTCCCCCCACATATGATAAGTATTCCCCCCACATATGATAAGCATTCCCCCCACATATGATAAGTTATTCCCCCCACATATGATAAGTATTCCCCCCACATATGATAAGCATTCCCTTCCGACATGATAAGCATTCCCCCCACATATGATAAGTATTTCCCCCCACATATGATAAGCATTCCCCCCACCCCATATGATAAACCATTCCCCCCCACATATGATAAGTATTCCCCCCACATATGATAAGCATTCCCCTTTCCACATGATAAGTATTCCCCCACACATATGATAAGCATTCCCCTTCCACCATGATAAAGTATTCCCCCCACATTATGATAAGCATTCCCCCCACATATGATAAGCATTCCCCCCACATATGATAAGTATTCCCCCCACATAATAAGTATCCCGCTATGACACTCAGTATAGAACAGACAGAGATAATTGAAATGAAGATTTTTAGGTATTGCCACCATAAAATACTTTGAATGGTTGGATAAATACATGTTTACGTGTAGGGAGTGTGTGGGTTGTGTAAAAGGAATGTTGGGAATCGGAGAGGCTGATGATGTATTAAATGATGAGGTATTAATTCGTTATAACACCAGTTTCCTTTTTATGTCACAAATTATTTAAAATGCTGAAATTAAAGTGTTTATGCAAATTATGGTACAAGTGTATTATTGAATCTTGAATTAATCAAAACTAGGTATGACAGGATATTTGGGTGCAGAAAGGTTTTAGTAACTGATTGGTGGAGTAATCTATGCTTATACACACCATAATATACAAATAAAGTGATTTAAGCATTTCTTTCAATGTAGGCCTAGGAATAACCAGGTACAGGTAAATAATAATGAGCGAAATATGTTAAATTATAATTTAAAAACTTTATGAAAAATGTCTTACTGCAAATTTTAGAACAAAAAGGTAAAATTTTACTAAAGCCTTAGTCACAATAGAATGCACAGGCTTTTAAATTGTGTGTCCTCTGCGTTCTTCACCGTAGGTGAGCCTTTAAAGTGGAAGTATGGCCGGTTGTGACTCAGGCTTTAGGTCATAGGAAATCTAGTATAGTACAGCCTATAGATCACATGATAAATGATAGTGATGCTTAATTGGAAGTTAAGCAAACTACAATGTATAAACAAATTTTTTTTTCTTAAATGTGACATTGTCTTAAGATTAATATATAATTATTGCCCAAAAATGATCAGTTCAAATTTATTGAAGAAAAATATTTTGTTTTTGTTGTTGTTTTTTTTTTGTACTTATAAGTTATAAGTTATGTTTGGTTTATCATATCAAGTTAAGACATTAGAACTTCTGTAACACTGATACATTTTACTGTTGTTAAGTTTGTTAATGTATGTAAATTGTGATGAGAGGCAACAATTAACTGTCTTTTGCATATATGGCCATGTACCTTTACTTTCATTTTACCCTGCCTTTCTTTCAGAAATACTTTTTCTTAATTTGAAGTAGTTTAAATCCAAGGTTTTTTTTTGCCAACATAACAACCCATTTCAGTTCTTTCAGTACTTTGATTTGTGTTGAATTATTTTGTTATTATCCCAGTATTATAATTTTTTTCTATTATTTGTTGGTGTTGGGCTTCTTTGTCCATCCGTCTTCAGCTCTGTCTCCTTAGGGGAAAGCTAAAATTACATAATTTTGGCATCCAGATTGTACTTACATGTAGTACATGTATCCCCCATTTAATCCCTTTGACCTGCTCTGTAGAGGGGGATACATATTACATGTCTGTGTAGAGGGGGATACATATTACATGTCTGTGTAGAGGGGGATACATATTACATGTCTGTGTAGAGGGGGATACATATTACATGTCTGTTTAGAGGGGGATACATATTAGGTAAACGGAAAGAAAGTCACAGGAAAAAAAGTCACAGGAAAAAAAGTCACAAGAAAAAAAGTCACAAGAAAAAATGTTTTGTTTTTTAGAAAGTAAATTTGATTACTGTATATTATGTGTAAAATAATTTGCATAATTTTCAAAATTTCAGTATGCTTTTATTAAATATTCAGCTTGGATGCTCTAATTAATTCATGAAAGAAATCAAATTTCTGACAATATAAGTGTATGGGTTTCCAATCAAGGGACATCAAGAAAATTCATATACCCATAATTAATCAAATTGCTTCTTTAACTTACAGCTGTAAAAACTAATATACTGCTGATATACCTTTAATTGTTTCTTTAACACTAAATGTTGTACATCAGAATTGTTCACTATAGGAAATGCTAAAACAAACTTCCATAGAAATTTTCTGTTAAATTGACAAAACTTGCAAGCTCAAAATATAACAAAAAATTTAATTGAGGAAATGTATGGCTTTAATGAAGTTTTCTCTCATATAAGGGACAGCATTAACAAATTTTATTATAACAGCCATGGAAATCTTGTCAAATAATGTGAGACTTTTCCCCCTAAAGGACTTGGAAAATGTGCCCTTTTCTTTTACCTTCTTTCCTACAGTATTACTCAAAGACTTAGCAAATATGATTTTGTCCGACAAATACGACCATGACTTTACTACAAACAGCCTTTTCAAATTGTGACTTTTCTTTAGATATGGTCAAATTCTTGTTTGTGATTTTGTTTCTTGTGACTTTTATTCCTTTAGATATATTCTTATTCACCACTAATATCTCGTACATAGATTGTGACTTTTTTTCCTGTGACTTTTTATCCGTGACTTTTTTTCCGTGACTTTTTTTCCTGTGACTTTTTTTCCTACATTCACATATTATGTGGTCATATAATATGTATCCCCTAGCATCTCAACTCAATACTGATCTGGGCTCTGAAAAAATCTACAATCTCCTGGTTGCTGCATCAGAAAGTTAGTAACAATGACCTAACTTTAGCCACCACCCCCCTTTCTATACCTACCTGTAAACTTAAGGCAGGTATTAAAACCCAAGACAACAGTGTCACAGGTAGGACTCCATTTCCCTTCTGAAATTGCAGTTACAATTCTTACCCAGGAAATGGTAAAAATAGCAGACTTCTACAGCGATGTCAATTAATGCCATCTAATTTAGATGAGGATTTGACATTATCTTGTTTCACAAAGTCTCCTTTGTAATTCCTCATGTCTGTTATGACAGTTACACAATAATCAGCCATATCTTCTTGAAATATGCTTAAAATATATAAAAAAAAGACATATTGTAAATTAATTTCCCCAAATTTCATAAAAAACACCCATTCCCCAGCTGCTCACAAAAAAACCCTAAAATGTTTTTTTTTAATTACATGTACAGGTAGTTTTTTTTTACCCTAGGAAACCAACTTTACATATTTTAAAATGATACTGAACATCTATGTCTGTTCAATACTGATTTCATTGGGGAATACTTATTGTATGGGGAGATACTTATTTTATGGCCATTTTGGTATCTGGATACTTTTTATGTGGCCAATTTTGGTATCTGGATACCAATTTTGTGGCAGATTAAAATTATACGGGACACCGGGCATCGGGCTAATGCATACCTGTCAACATTAGGAAATTTGTCTGGGTAGAAAATGCGTACAATTTTTATGAATGCATTGTCATTCTCATATATATGCCTGTACCAGTTACGTTGAAATGAGTGAAAGGGGGAGGGTACGGGAGGGGGTGTCCGCCTTCGGTAATAACAAGAAAAAATTGTAATTTTAAACTTCAATATCTGCCAATTTATGCATCTAAAATGGAATTATTGTCAATAATATTGATGATATATATATCACATTTCTTTTAATTTTCTAGTCGACTTTGAAATTTATCAGGAATAGATATAGGCTTTATTTTGAAGTTTTAATACATGTAATATATACATGTACACACACAGCTTGGGAGACTCAAAATGATGTTATGGTCATCGATTTGTATTAGAATGTTTCAACTTTAGTATTTCTTAATTTGTTATAACAAATTTTAAAATATACTAAATTCTGAATATTCTAATATAACAGTTGGATTTGGAATGCAGAAAATAAATAACTAGACTTACCTGGAAGAAATATAATCTCAGTTTGATTGCTAAATATTGGGAAGTATGATAATTTTTAAAATCAAAGGCTTGATTTATTTTTTTTTTGTCTTTTTTATCTTTTTTTTGAGATTTGAACATTTATTACCAAAATATCTGCATACCCAAATATTTATTTGAAGGTTTTTATCTTCATATTGTACCTTTTTCATTAATTGATAAGATAAAACAACAAATAATGACTGAATAGTTCACTAAAAAAAAAAAGGAGATTTGATAAAGAAAAATCAAATCTGCTTTTAAAAAGAATAAAAAGATTATTGAGGTTATATAAATGTGTTTACTGTCATTACTGACATTTTATTTAATTCAATTCAATGTGTTACAAGAAGATATTGTTATCTTTGTATAAAATATTAAGTAAATGAAATAAAACATCGTTTTTGTATTGAAATCATCACAAATTTAAGATACATGTATAACACTATAGTGTGCGGAGTGCGGACGTCATAGAAGACACCACAATCTCACTTCGCTATTTCTCAGGTAAATTTTTAAAGTAAAATCATTGAGGATTGATACAGAAGCTGCATGAAATTAATATAACATCAATGATGTTAATCTTTGATAACTGTATATAGGACAGAACATATGGATAGTGATTATAGGTGTGGATGTTTAGATAAACAGGTAATCAATCTGTATATTAAGTACCTGTCCATAGTACAGGTCATTGTGTAATTACCATCGGCACACCTTCGATAATGACACCTCTGTATGGTCTATTGACATTAATTAATAAACAGGGTTGATATTCCTTGTTCTTCATGACTATTTGGAAGATATAGGGGACTTATGTAACCTAGAATAGATGTCTTAATACTTCAATGATATGGAAGCGCCAGAAATTTCAAGCTATTTTTTGAAGCCAATTAATAGACTGAAAATTACAATTTAGAACATTTAATGCTGACAAAAACGTCTACCAATCGCCGGAAAATGGACAAGAAGCGGTAGAAATACAGGGAAATCAGTTGAAAATTAGAAAAATCGGTAGAAATCAGTAGATTTTTTCTTGGCGGTAGACAAGCGGTAGATGATTAGAAAAATCAGTAGACTACCGCCGAAATTGGTAGACTTGACAGGTATGCTAATGGATTTTTCCTGCCCTGTATATGTACATGTATGTGTGTATAAAGGTATAATTATGACATGGTCTGTAGTACTAACATTTCATACATGTAGCTTTATTTCCTGATTTTCACTGCCTCACAACGTAAAGTTTATAATCTTGCCTCTAGTATGACACAATTAATTTTCTTTTAGCATGTTTAGCGGTCATATGCATACAGGATTTGTGTGGCTGGTAAAACCCAGAACGTAAAACAGTAATATCAGAAACAAATTCTAAAACAGTTCTGGGTGTAAAAACCATATCACATTCACATGTCTACATGTATAACATAATCATTCTTCAACATTCAGCAAGGTTACATGTATTGATTGTTCAATCTTTAAGGCGAACAAAAATTCAATATATGACGAATACCGGTATTTACAGGATTAACGACCTAAACCTTGGCTGATGTAATCCAAAGTTTGATATTAAATTTGGCTGATTTGATTGTTTTTTGTATACATGTATATATAACACAAATATCTTTTAATCCTGTCATTTTTTTTATCAACTTTAATGGTACATGTAGATGTATTTTTATCATGGTATAGTGGAATGGGTGGGGGTATTGGATATCTTGTGATAATGGATTACCTGAAGCATTGATACAAAATGTAGTTCTTTGACCTATACTTTAGTTTTTACTCTTTCATTTTCTCAACAGGATAGTCCTATAAGCTTACTCGACAAGATTACTTGTTCACTTTGTTGGACTTAAATTATGTCCTTGGATGAAGAGTTACAAGTGATTCCATTTAGACTTATTTCAACAGAAATTGTTTTGTATAGTATTTTTAACTGTTTTGGATTTTACAAATGATTCCTATCTGTAATCATGCAGTAAGTATTTACACTTGTCTTTGACAACATATTTGTTATGCCAAAAGTTAATAGACCCATACATACAGGGTCATGTGCCCTTTTCCTTGGGAATTATACATCCCAATGGGCCAAATTGGGAAAAATTTAACTATGTTCATCTAACTTCTTTTATCTAATTGGCATCATGGTTTTCATTGAAGATATGGAAGTTTGAGCTGCACAGCAAACATACATTGTACATGTATTGGAAAAATGTTCCCATGAATTTGGGAAAAAATAGTCAATTTGCATTGCGAATGTTGATGATATTAATTCTTGGATACCCATATGATTCTGATACTTGTCAGTACAAGGGAAAGATGCAGTTTTACATGTTTGTACATATGTACATTACTGTAAACATGGATATTTCCCCAGGTTGTTTAGGGAAAGATGCAGTTTTACATGTTTGTACATATCTACATTAGTCATTACTGTAAACATGGATATTTCCCCAGGTTGTTTAGGGAAAGATGCAGTGTTACATGTTTGTACATATCTACATTATTGTAAACATGGATATTTCCCCAGGTTGTTTAGGGAAAGATGCAGTGTTACCTGTTTGTACGTATGTACATTACTGTAAACATGGATATTTCCCCAGGTTGTTTAGGGAAAGATGCAGTGTTACCTGTTTGTACGTATGTACATTCTACACACGGCTGTAGAACTGGTACGCTGGGGTAATTTACATGAAAAACTCTAAATCACATTTTTAGTGTAAATGACCCCACTGGTAAATTGCCATGTTCACATTAGTTTGCTTGATTTACATGAAGTAAATTATATTGAAGTTAGTGGGCATTTCATTTTAATCATCAGTTATTCTCATCTGTCACTTACACTTGATTCAGTGTTGAAGTTTATAACTTTTGAAATGAAAAATTTGATTGCTTTCAGAATTGGTTATCAGTACCGGTGTCATATATAATATGTATCCCCATGTAATATGTATCCAGATACCAAAATTGGTCATATTATAAGTGTAACCCCATATAATAAATACTGTATCTCCCAATGACACTCAGTATAGGACAGACATAGATTATTGAAATGAAGATTTTTAGTTCTTTCCACCATAAAATAATCACTTTTGATGGTTGGATTAAAACATACATGTCTAACATGAAACATTACTTTGTTTGTTTGTTGTTGTTTAACGTCCCACTCAAGAATATTTCACTCATATGGAGACATCACCAAATGCCTTCCCTTGCATGTTTTTAAAAATTTTCATGTGTGATAATGCCCCAGTAGGAGCCCTGCACATTACTGGTGGAAGAAGAAGGTGGGGTTGCTGCTATTCCAATATTCTGTGATGGATTTCTTCAATTGATTAGAAAGTATATAATATGTTTAAATGTGTTAGAAAAAAAACTCATGTAGAGAGGCAAGAGCAGAGAAAGGACCCATTTGATGTAGAAGAAAAAAAGGACCAAAACTCACAAAGGAGAATTAATTATAGAGAACCTGAATGGAAGGGTACTGACCTGAATTATCATTTTGGTACGAAGAACGACTTTTGTACATATTTTTTGATAGGCTAGATTTTTAGTTAGATAATAGATACATGTATAAAAAAGACCAGGGGCCTATTTTACGAAAGGTCGTAAGGGTCAAGTCCATGGAAAAGTTTTAATTCCCAGTAATTTGATATAAATAAAATAAATATACATTGTTTCTAGTTTCTAAAACTGGAAAGATTGATTTGATAGGGAACTTCTCTCAAAAGTTATGACCTTTTTACATTACTGGGGTACACGTCACCCTATAATGTCCCAATAATAGCAAAGTTTAACTTTTCCTGGCATTCCATATAAACCCATTGAAAACAAAAGTGTCAACTATTAAACATCCATAGAGCCTAAAGTATCAATGAAGCATTGTAAAAATTAAATGTCCTGAATGACCCATGACCTTAACTGACCTTGAAGTCAGTCACAATTTTGGATATTTTTTTTACCTCAATTGCTATAAAGTTGATCTAAGAAGCAGATTTCATTTTATTTATCTACAACTGCAATGGACTTAATTTGTACTTAGGAAACTGTTAATCCAAGTTCCAATATTTTCAGTGACATTGCTTACAAAATTGTCTCATCAGTCACAACAGAATTACCACCTTAGGCCAACATTTTTTACATCCGCCATTAATCTGATTTCAACAAATCATCTTAAAAACAGTACTGTAAATAGACAAGTCCAAAACAAGGTCATTTTTCAGTAAATAAAATAAGATATAGGATTGTTGAGTTGCCTTTTCGTTGGCAGTTGTTGAGATGTCTGTGCCAATTGTGACGAGGATACACTCCTCACTTGACTGTGGACTCACGGCGGGTGTGACCGGTCGACAGGGGATGCTTACTCCTCCATGGCACCTGATCCCACCTCTTGGTTTCCAGAGGTCCCTGTTTGTCCATTTTTTACGGATTTGTATCTATGTCCTGGACATTCTATTGATTTATACTTTTGTATCTGAAATTTTTTTATATTCTAACATCTGAAGCCGGCAAATGTAACGTGCTAAGAATTACTATACATATGTGCCATGCAAATTAAGTCAATGCTTGGGTTAGTATAAGTAAGTACATTATTGTAAATCTGTCCTCAACCAATCTTTTTAATCCTACAAAACTGTCACAGCTGAAGCATAAGACCAAGCCCCCCCCCAAATTTTGTAGAGGTGAACTAATAAAAATTTTCAAATATTCAGGAAACAAATTCACAAAATGCTATTGTGAATTATACATACTTTTACAGAGATGATCTTTTATAATTCATACTCATTGTAGCAATTCACAACAAAAAGGGAATAGCAGTCATTAAACATGTTACAGGTTTTCTGTAATTTATCACAATATTGAAATATGTGGCAATGTTTGCCCCTACTTATCAGTGCCAAATTGGATGTCGGATGTCAGCTAGCTCTGGAAAATCATATGTTTTTTAACCATAGATACACACTATTTCATAATTTGGTATCAAAAGGACAAAATCAAGGATTAAATATAAAGAAGAGGCCTGTTCTCCTCAATATTTGTCGCATAAAAAAATCTATTTTCATTGTCCCATCAGTCACAACACATGCTGAAGTTGATGTGATACATGTAGGGTAAAAAAATGACATTGATCCAAGTGTTTTATCAAACTTTTTTCATAATTTTGTGATGTCCTTGGGTAGGACTGCTTTTTTGTATTGAACTGACTATTGTTTGCTGGATTACAGAACTTATGTTCTGCTTTACCTCAAGAGGTTTTTGAAAATATGGTCTTTAATATATGTAAAATGTCTAAAATATGAGTTGTTATGATAATATTTATCATGTTCATGGTAAATCATGGAATACTTAGGACATTTGGCATCAAAACAAATGTTAATAAACAGAAAAACACTCAAATTTCACAAATTCTCGGCCACTTGGCCTTTATCAAGTGAAAGACGACAATATGTATATGATTTGCACTGGAGCTTTGTATTGTGCAGACCTAATACTATGTACAATGTAACTGATATACATATTGTTGTCTTTCACTTGATAAAGGCCAAGTGGCCGAAAATTTTTGAAATTTGAGTGTTTTTCTGTTTTGTTACATACTGATACTTCCCTTTGGAGGACATTAAATTTCATTCAAATGTTAATAGTTTTAAAGTGATAGCATCCCATCAGTCACATTTTTTGTTCCATCAGTCACATGATATAGTGGTCAAGCAGTGTAAACCAACAAAAGATTTTCATTTGAAAGTGTTTTCCTAACAGACTTGAATTCAATAGCTTATGGATGAACTGCATTCAGAAATCATATCCCTCATATTGAGATAGCAATGCCAACTTTACTAGACAACACAGAAAAGCTTGGTCCCTAAATGTCCCATCAGTCACATGGCAGTTTGAAACCACGCCATGTATGACCACTGATATTTTACAGGGTTAGACTTCCATATCCTCTATGGCATTATGTAAGAAAAATTATTTTATTTGGGATAACAGCTTCAAAATTTTATAAATAGTTTGAGAAAAAATCATCAAATGTCCCATCAGTCACAATGGAATTGACCCAAATCCTAAATCCTAACTTTTAGTATTAACTACCATGGCAACGCATTGCTGATTGGTCAGTCCCATGACAGCTTAGCATTTAGGACTTAAGACCTTTCGTAAAACGAGCTCCAGGACTCTTAGTCAGGGCAAAACAAATCTACAATGTTTTTCAAAAAAAGTCTTGGGTATATGGCCGGTATCAGGAATTGATGTCAAAAACTTCCACTTGCAAGTTGTCGTGGACTTGACATCTTCATAGATGACTTACAGTACCTTTTATATGTTCTATACAGGGCTTGGCCCACAGACCTAGAAGCATAAAAATCTACTAGCCCCATCAAACTTCAAGTGAGTTCTACTAGCCCACAAATAACTCAAAAGAAATCATTTAATGATATTTCAGACATAGAATAACCCATTATAACATATGAGGACAGGACACAACAGGGATAATTTCAGCTTGTATTCAAAATGAGATTGATCAGTTTGTAAGATTTACATTTTGTACATATGTGTAACAATTATTGAAAAGAACACTAAATTACACTCTATCTTTATTTCTTTTACTGGATAATGGGGTCAGTATAGATGAGAAATCTACAGGTGCATCCCATTATTTACTGGCCACTGGCCAGCAGACAAGTGCTAATTTCAAACCTATATATGGATATACTTCATACTGATATGTAGGAGTAAAGTCACAAGTGTTGTAACTTACTTTTGTCATGTATGGTATTTTGTGACATTGATAAATCATCTATATTTTTGTACTTGTTTGTTTTGGCGTTTTTTTGTAATGAAGGAAAGTCCTCTGTAAACAATGTTCACAAGCTATTTATACAGGTACAAGTAGTACCTATACTTCAACATTTTTATTGTAGTCATAATATTTGTATGTCATTCTGTCTGCATTTTTCTTCCACCTCGTGTTGCCAAGGAAGTATGTAGTTGTTTTTTTTAAAACTTGTTTCCCATTGTAACTCAAATGATCAAACTACAGGTTCTTGTACATGTACATTGTAACTGCCTTTTTGAGGTCATCAGAGACACTCGGGTGACCTATGAAGATTTGTTAAGTGACGTGCAGTGTATGTCAACTTTTGAACAGTTTAAACTGGAAGGAAACCATTGAACCATTCCTTCAAATTTGGAATGTATGCATATGTAAGGTTCAGTATCATAATTGTGAATTATAGGATGTATGGGCCTTTGGCCCTTTATCAGGGCTTGACTTTCTACCATTCTTGACTGCCCTTGGCATGTCAGACCTTGATTTCAGTGAGTAAATTTGTATATCTACCTTTAGAACAATACATTGTTTCTGGGAAACCCTCATTAATTGAAACATGGGATCTTATATAATGACGATTGGCCACTGTAACCCACTTAGATGTACAAGGAGTAATTTTTTTTATACATATGTAAATATTATTAACAATACAACCGGTTTTTTTTTAACTAAAGAGGCCAAAACACATACACAAGATGATCATTTCTGTCAGTAAGACTTCTTCAGTTGAGCTTGACTATATGATATAAATGTATATTTCCATAAGAAAAAGTGTTACCATACAAGGTCAAATACAGTGGAACCTCGCCTAAAGACCACCTCACTTAAGAGACCACCTCACAATTAAGACCATGAATTTCCAGTCTCTTCATTAATAGTGAATCAGTACAGAACCTCGCTTAAGAGATCACCTTACTAATCAGACCACTTTGAGTCAGTCAGTTAGGTAGTCTTAATACCTGTAAATCTAAAGGTATTACTAAATCAGAAACTTAATTTATTTTAGAACGATTAACAAACAAGTTAGTGCAACCTATATTAATGTCTTTCATTGGCGCTGATGTTGGTGTGAGGGGGTTCTTAGTTACGGTGGGGGAAAGTGAAGTGCCTGGAGAAAAAACTGTTATAGCTGTTAAGAACTGTCAGGGATAGAAATATAGAATATTCAATTTTAATATATAAGGATTAAACATTTGAAACTACTATCTGATGTCATGGTTCAAAGGTCATTGTTGACCTTGACCTTTGACCTCAATTTTAAGTTGAAAATTGAATACTTTTAAGATTAAAGGCATACCATGTAAAAAATTATAAACTATGCTTACATATATATTGGTGACAAGTTCAAAGGTCATATATGCAGATTACCTTGACCTTTGGATTTCAACATGGAAATGCCTTCAACCCCTTGGCCAATTTCGTCTTGCCAGAGACTGGCGAGCATTTGCATGAAAATACATGCAAAGGATTATTACCTCCTCAGATTGATACCGAGATGAAAATGTTGACACTCCTCAGAATTCTGAGCTCAAATCAGATACAAGTAAAGTTCTACCAAGGTAAAGTGGCATATTCGGGTTAAGTTTTTGTGACAAGTAGTCTGTCACCCTTGTTGTGATTTAATTTAGACTTGTTGTGTTTGTAAACATGTGCCAATTTACCTTGGTAGACCTGCATTTGTACATGTGTTTTGTATGAGGGAGTTTCCTGCAGATATTTCGTGATCTGGTTGAAAGTATGACTTTTGATAAAATTTATTGTTCTAGTCAGGTTTTATTGGACAAAATGAAGAAGGTATTATTTGATGCCATTTAGGTCTTTGAAGATGAATGTGAATCCATGAATTTTTCATTTTAAAATCATTTCCCCTGACATCCCTGTACAGGTTAGGCAATCTAAAAACATTATCTGGTCTTCAGATTACTGACTTTGAAAATGTGACAAGGTATCATACAGCGTATGTATAATAAAATCCATATAATCTGGCGGGGTGGAGTCTTGTGAACCCTTCCGTGATCTGGAGACTTTAAATCTTAGATAACAGATTAAAATGACACAGGCACGAGTAATTGTTTATACGTGTCATCGTATGACAGAATTATTTTTTCTCTCCAAAATATAGGAAGGTCTGGGGCTTATAAGCAGTAAGAATAACTCGGGAGTATAAAAGTTCCACGTCAAGGTATTGACCAAGAACCGAATACATTTCTTTATTTAGTCTCATTTTAATGACAAGCATGTTGCGCTACATGTTGAAAGTGTTTATGATGATCATGTAACCTTTCTCTTTATTTTTAGAATTTTTGTGTACCTTGGAGTTTTCGATATGGAGGTTTCGTCACTGATTTATGACCTGCAATCTATTGATTTAATTTTTTTTTTTTTAAAGATAGTATAAATCTAGGTCATAATTTGTGTCTGTTTATTTCTGAAAACTTTTTTATTTAAATAGATTTGTAAGTGCATGTACATTTGTAACTGCAAAAGTGACGCAAATATAAAGTAGTGCAAAAATGTGAACAGAAATAAATTCACTGAGGAGGTCTCGATTTAATTATCAAGATAACCTCAAAACTGTAAATGCCTACCCTCACTCAAACTTGATAAACGTGTTTATATCCATTCAACATTGTTGGTATAAGTGTTTTTTCATGTTTTCCAAAGCCATGGTCATAGACAACTTGCACTTAACTTTTCATTACTATAATAATAAAAAAAACAAAAACAAAAAACAACAACAACAACAACTACTGTACACAATTTCACTTGTATATAAATGATTCAATGAAAAAAACAATGCTGATGTAAGATTATCACATATTTCTTACTTACCAAGACTACATAGTTATACCATACGATTCACCCCCTCCTTTTGAACTCTAACTTTTAGTCAGCATGGATTCGGAACCTAAGCTGATTTTTTTTAAAACAGTTAGCTGATTACTGAAGTGGAAGACTGCCAATGATCTCTTCCTGGGTACATTGTAATGCTAGTTGGTTACCACAATATAATTGAAAAATTTATGAGAGTAGATTAAACGCCTTGAAAACTAAATCTAAAGCCCAACCTCCTCCCAACCCCCATTGACAGAAACAGGTGTCTGTGCAACACTCTGAGGGAAAACAGTTGTATGTGTGTACTGTATAAATGTTGAATTTTCTCTAGAAATGAAATTTATGTATTTGTCTAAAACTGTCAGTGTGAATTACTTAATTTCTCTGCCATATCAGTAGGAGGCAATTATTTGATGTGAGGTTTACTCCAACTTTCACCTAAGCAGTTTTGATGTTTAGTTGTGTCTCATTTAATGTAATTCTAGAGTTTATGTGAAAGGTTTTCACTCCAAATGTCACTAAGCTCCACTCACATTAATCTTTTTTGTACATGTACATGCTCTTGTACATGTTGTATACATATATTTAATGGTGTAAAATATAAAGTTGTTAATAGCTAGAAACAGACATTCGACTGTGTCTCTAGGGATACCCAGAGAAGAAGTGCACATCTAAGGCGGTGTACAATGTACATGTATATATATGTATATATATATTTACACACAGGACATTTTCTTTGATCTGGAAGACTTAAAAGATTTCACAGATTTGGTTGGCATTATGTGTCCTCTAGTAAATGTTAGATGTTGTTACTGGGAAGATGTAGTGTCTAACAGGAACATAAGTTTGACCAATATGCTGTGATTTGGGGTTGTTGTGTTCTTTTAATCAGATAACAACTTATCTGTGGATATATTTGTATACTGGTATGCGGTATATGGAAATTCCTGTGCATGCAGTTGTGTGGCTACATGTATACCATTCTGAGGAATATTTTTGGTTTGTTAGTTTTTAATTTTTCTTGGGGGAGGGGGATGTTAAGGTACATTATTGTGAGAATATTACTTGTGTTGCAAATGCAATACAGACATATTCATAAAGTTTATCTTTATGTTTCTACTCAATAAATGTTGGGTTGTTTGTAATTGTATTTTCAATTCTATTGTGCGTGAATTGTCAATCCATTCAGACACTGGCATTTGCCATATAACCAAGGTCCTGTGTCTAGGTAGGTTCAACAATTTTAAGGAACCTCACTGCATTGACTTGAATTTGTAGGAAAGTCAAAAAAACTGCATACCTGGAAATTTTGCTTTCGTTTAATTTGCTATTTTCGTCCTTAGATGAGAAGGCAAATTTAAAATGAAAGTGAAATTTTCAAGCGAAGTAAAGGGCAGCATGGACATATACGCCATCTACAAGACTTTGGCGATTTAGGCTGAATTTAAGATGATCTGAATTTGCAATTGTTCCCTGTCATAAAAGGGCAAAAATAACCAGGGGCAAAAGTTCCAGGTATACAGTATTTCATTTCATCTATAGCGGAATGGATGTCTTTGAAGAAGATCTTACATAAACTGTCCTGCCATATTTGTATTTGTCAAATTATTTCAATAATTCTATGAATCAATTCAATGGTCCAGTGGTAGAGTGTTCGACTAACTAGCAGAAGGTCGGGGGTTTGATTTCTGGTACCCAGTCATCTCTAAGACTTTTAAAAAAGTAGCAACTGTTTGACTTGGAGACTATATCTCTTCAGAGAACACTATAGGAGAACAGTTCACAATGGAAAGGGTAATACTCTATACGGGGAAATTTTTGCCCCATTTTATTTCCGTCCCTTTTGCCCTCATCATCAGTGAGTGAATTCAAAATTGGACGAATTCAAAACGGTAAATTTGTCTATTTTAATCATTGTAGAGAGTATAGATCTATTATATATGTACAGTGAAACCTGTATATAGGGGCCACCCAAGGGACCAGAAAATGTTGACCTTTATGTGCAGGTGATCCTTATTCACAGGTTCAATTTAGTTGAAGTATGCAGTCAAGGGACTTGATAAAATTGGCCTTTATAGACAGGTAACCCTTATATAGAGGTGGCTGCTATAGCAAGTTTTACTTTATTTCATTCTAAACACTACACACAATTGTAAAAAAAAATTAATGTGTTCATGCAGTAAATAGACTGATGCACAAGTGTTAATTGTTAAATAAAAAAAAATGAAATCAATTAATATTGTACGTTAGAATTGTAACGAGTCTGGACAAATTTACGAGGCGAAACTGTTTGCAAGTGTAGTAGGGTGAAAATACCTATAACCCTGTATACAGTAATAGATTTAGTACATGTGTCAAACTCTTGCTTCAACCCGGAATAAATGACTATTTCCAATAATGTTTATATTGCCTGTAGTGTAAGCTGGACTAATATTATTTGACATTGTGTCTTGTGTCAGTGGTGACCATATTTGTTGACAAGAAAGTGCATCTACCAAAAGGGAAATAACTCCATAAGGAATGTGTATTTTCTGACGGGAAAAGTGACTGTTGCAGAATAGTGCCCATTGTTAGGTATAGTCACTCATTACCAAGAGAAGATGGATAATACACTGATAAGACCATGTATTTAACCAATCAAAAGCGAATAAGCTATCACATGATGTACTAAATGTTTACAGTACATAATGCAGTCTGTGGCTATTGTCTCAACTACCGTACCTCATTGCTTCGAATGTTTATGAAATTAGTTATGAATAGTAATAGTAATAATAAGTAAAAGTCCATACTCATAATGACACAGGGATACTTGTCCCTTAGTCTTTTACCAGTCACAGTGCTGCAACAATTTGTAAGATGCATTCCATACCATATGTATGACATGACCATGTGACAGTGTCAAAATGGTGTTCTAAGTGTTGGATATATTTGTGCGTATGTGTATGTACTTGGCAGGATGTTTTTCTCAGTTTTTTTATGTAACAACTGTAACAATAACAAATCCATCCTTAAATAAAAGTTCAAGGTCATATCTAATTTATCTTGATGTAAAAAAAATATCAATATGAAACTAAAAAATAAATACATGTACTTGCACAGCAAGACAAAGACAGGGCGCAGTCTCATGATTTCTTGACCATCAGAAATAGGATGAAATATATTCCCCAAAATGCACATACATGTAACTAGCCAATCAAGCTTCACTAAGACTTGTCTTTGAATTTCACTAAAGGAAGAGGCAAAAGTAGCCATTATAGGCAGATGGTCTTTATAAAGAGGTTTATTCATTATAAAAGGATCAACAAAGGTTATGTTTGAATAGCCTTTCAAGGCGGGTGCCTTTATTCAGAGATGACCTCTACATCAATTAATGCAAGTTTGACTGTATTGAGAAACAAATTCTCAGAATCAAAAGATGGATTTACTAACCTCAATATCATAATGTAATGCATTATTTCATGATTTTCATCAAATGAATTTAAACTGAGTCGGAATGAGCTGCTTTTTGGTGCAAATTTCCTTTCTTTGAAAACATGTACCGATACATTTACATATATATATATATATATATATATATATATATATATATATATATATATATATATATATATATATATATATATATATATATATATATATATATATATGATCTTTGGATTGGTTAATTATAGTTTATTGGTTTTAGTCTCCAGTGACCATAGTTTAACTTCAACATTTTAAAGCAGGACTTCATTTCCTCTTGATTCCAAAATGTTATAGTCACAAACTATTGCACTACTGATATATTTCAAACTCTGTGGTGGTTGTGCATTTATATACAGTTTACATTAGAATTGACACACACATGGCATACATTTATGTAGAAGAAATTTAATCATACTAACATGAAATTTGAAAATCCCAGATAATGTGCAATGAATGAGATCACTGTATATATATGTATAGTTGATGCTCATTTCTTGTTGAGATTAATATGTCAGGTAGCTATAGGTCATCCCTTGAATATACAGTGTAATATTCTTGTCTACTAAGTGCAAAATTTTGCATGAAAATACCAGACAATAATTGAATAAAACATGGATATCAGTATGCATTGTAAATGCAGATAAACTTGTCTGGATACTTTCTGTCCATCAGTCATCTTTATTAGAACTAATGATTACAATTGCCTGAATTGACCAGGACCAAACACTACAGCCACTTTAATTTAATCTTCCTTTTGGACCCACTCTCCTTCAATTTGATTTTGCATGAAATTTACAATCTATGTGCACAAGATTTATATACATGTATCTGGAAATCTTCTGAAAACAATTTCTGGGGAAATTCTACTAAACCCAGCTTTTCCTTTCCATGTCAGTTAGTACCTAATGACAATTTGATGATACAGTTCTTACTACTGACTGATATTGGTAGGGCCTATACTGTTACTAATGGCAATTTGATGATACAGTCCTTACTACTGACTGATATTGGTAGGGCCTATACTGTTACTAATGACAATTTGATGATACAGTCCTTACTACTGACTGATATTGGTAGGGCCTATAATGACAATTTGATGATACAGTCCTTACAACTGACTGATATTGGTAGGGCCTATACTGTTACTAATGACAATTTGATGATACAGTTCTTACTACTGACTGATATTGGTAGGGCCTATACTGTTACTAATGACAATTTGATGATACAGTCCTTACTACTGACTGATATTGGTAGGGCCTATACTGTTACTAATGACAATTTGATGATACAGTCCTTACTACTGACTGATATTGGTAGGGCCTGTACTGTTACTAATGACAATTTGATGATACAGTCCTTACTACTGACTGATATTGGTAGGGCCTATACTGTTACTAATGACAATTTGATGATACAGTCCTTACTACTGACTGATATTGGTAGGGCCTATACTGTTACTAATGACAATTTGATGATACAGTCCTTACTTCTTACTGATACTGGTAGGGCCTATACTGTTACTAATGGCAATTTGATGATACAGTCCTTACTACTGACTGATATTGGTAGGGCCTATATTGTTACTAATGACAATTTGATGATACAGTCCTTACTACTGACTGATATTGGTAGGGCCTATACTGTTACTAATGACAATTTGATGATACAATCTTTACTACTGACTGATATTGGTAGGGCCTGTACTGTTACTAAGCATGTGACAATATTTAGTTTGTTTGTTTGTTTGCTTATTGTTGTTTAACGTCCCACTCAAGAATATTTCACTCATATGGAGACGTCACCAAATGCCGATGAAGGGCTTCAAATATTGGCCTATGCTCGGCAATTACGGCCATTGAGCAGTGAGGGTTCTTTAACGTGCCAACACCTTCTGTGACACGGGACCTCCAGTTTTTACTGTCTCATCCGAAAGACAGGAAACCAACCTGTCGCTGACGGGACTTGAACTCACGACCTCACGATCCAGAGTCGAGCACGCTACCGACTGAGCCAGGCCGGCTCGACAATATTCAGAATATAACAGAATGGTGATTTTATATTACAATATTTGCACGTACCATTTACTTTTTATTCATGAATATTCAAGCATTCATTTTAGTTCTATCATACATGTCAGTAACTGTTGTATAAATACTACTTGTAATATTGTTTTATGACAAATTAAAATATAAAAAAAAAATGAGTAACAAATTCTTATGGAAATAGTTCATACAACTTTTCAAATTGGGTTATATCGAAGCATTTTCATTCTTTCTTCTTTCTTCTTTTTGGTTTGTTTGTTCTTTTTTGTTTTTTTGACTTCGATATTATTATCCCTAGTTACACATGTAATAATAATTATGATATTTTTAGTGACATCTTGAGCATTATTCTACTGTTCTATTAATCTGAATTAGGGCTGTCATTGATGAGAAATTCTATATCGATAAGTAAAAAGTATCGATATATCGGTAAATCGAAGAAACATGAAAAAAGCAATCATTGCAAGGAAAACATCATTTTTTTTAACAAAATGAACAATCAGAAAAAATATAACATAGTTCAATATCATCAAGTAAAACAAATGGAAAATTTTGGAAATTGTAAAAGAAAATACATCCTGTGAAATGCATACTGAAATGTATTGATACTTTAAAAGTGTATCGATTATCGTATCAAATCAATTTGTGTATTGATATATCGATATCGAGTCTATCAATGACAGCCTTAATCTGAATGTGTATGAACTAGCTATGGCCATTGTGGTAGATTTGCAATAGGAAAGCCTGCTGGTTGCAAAGGGGGATTATCCATACATACATAATACAGTTTGTAACCAGTTGCAGTTTACAAGAATCAGGAAAAAGATTTAAACTGTATAAAATTGTATCTAGACACAGATCAAGAGGAAATGAGGGAAAATCTCAAAATAATTAGTACACTTGAGTTGATTTATAACCAAGATGTTGTGACAACAGACACACAGTTGAAGTGTTTTAAATATATATTTTCGGTACTATAAATGTGTTATAAGGTGAAGATTTAGATACATGTTTATGTAATTGTGTCAGGTGAATCTACAGTTTAAAGTATTATTAACTGTCCCAATGTTGTGATGACTGACTTTATGTGAAAATCCATGCCACACTTATTGAGGAAATCTCAGATAAATTTATGTTTGCGTATATTGTCCCTCGGTTTGTGTTCAATTTTGTTTTATCTTCTTAAAGCTTTTTTATGTGACAGTCCTTTGTGGTTGAAATTCGACATTTTCTTGTGTAATTGGCAGATAAATCATAACGAGAGATTTATATTTATCTAGATCTCTTTAAAAGTTTTGCGGTAAGCCACCTCGTAGGATTTATGTTTTTTTGTTCATGACATATTTCTGATGTGATGCACAATGTGAAGTAATACATTTGATGTTCCATCTTCTTATTACAATATTTTTGTTTTTGTGTCATTTTCTTCATTTCAATTGTGGAATTGGCATGTGATTGAATTGGATTGACACTCCTGTGGTAAGATCAGTCCATCCGATGGGATAAGTAGATTGTTTATTTGTAATGTTGATACAATGTACATGTACATGTATATTTATCATTCTGGTGAACCATAGTACTTTTCTAATTGTGTTAGGGTATATATTTATTGTTTTTTGTGTTTGTGTGTGTGTGTTTTAGTATGTGTGTGACAAGTGATAGAGAGCTTCTCAGATAAACACTGAATTTAAGATTGTTGATTTCAGTGTAATCAACGCAAGGTTAATTAACAATATGTGTACACGATGGTAATTTATAGAGGTGTTAATATAGAACATGTAATGATATATACATAATTACGATAATGTTTGTAAATATTGCTTTCTCTATAAATTTCAGGACCAAGAAATGGATTTTATTTTAAAACATGGCACACTCTCTAGGAAGCAATGACAAAGTGGAAAAAGCAATTGAATTGTCACAACTGTGTGATACGGATAAGGTATCCAGTTACTTAGATAATATAAAGGTGGATTACTCAGAATATGGCTCAACAAAGGAAAGGATAAGAATATTTGAATCAAAACTTTTAGAAACCAAAGTTCGCCCACCAGCTATGAGGGTTAAAGTACTTAAAGGGAGTAATGAGATATCTAAGGATGAACCCCAAAATCTGTGTGATATATATGCCAAATGGCATATCAACAAGTGTGATTCTGAAGAGAGTAAGAAAAGTGGGAGCAAGAAGAATATTGTTATCAGTAGAATGCAGGAAAATGTTCAATTTGAAAAGAATTTTAACTTTGACTCTGGGAAGCAGGAAGTAAATGCAAATAAGAAAAATTCTGTTTGTTCAAGTGAGGTAGATAGCTGGTCAGAGAAATCTCATGAGTCCGTCTCTGATTTATCGCATCAGCTTTCGGTCTCTCTGTCAACATTCCATAGATCTGAAAGTATTCATTCCTGCAAAACTCAAACTCAGGAAGACCAAATCATTCCAGACAAAAATTCTCAAGTCATTGATGATGATGATTCTGTATTTCAACAGAAGTTGGAAGCTAAATTACCTGAATGTACTCATGGACAGCAGTCCAGATCAAAGAAAAAACCAGTGGAAGATATTTTACATGATGCTAGTCTAGAACTGTTTAAAAATGCAAAAATTCTGTCTGAACGATGTGCAAGAACTCAGAAACAACACGAAGATAGAGGGCATTCCAGTAGTAGTAATTATTCGGGACTTTGGTTGACGCTAGATACAGATCATCGGATTTCTAGTCACACCCCTTTGAGTCCCTGCAGTAGTAATGGCAGTATTTGTAGTTTTCGCTCAAGTAATGCCGACTCTGCGGTTGATGTTTTAACACCAGAGGAAGAGACTGCTGAATTTTTATCAATTGAAAATCAAAATATATCTGAATCTGTTGATTGGTTTAAAAAAAGTCTATCATATGTAAGAACTACACAAAGAAACCCAAAAATTTCAAAAACAAGTACCTCAGAAAATAATCCTCAAACTTTACAGGAGATTCCGTCGGTAATAATAAGTGATCATAGCGATCCTTTACAACAAACAGTTGGGGCAGCATATCGGAGAGAAAATAACAGTGTAGACAGTGGTGGAGACTTTTTGGTATTATCTAGACAGTTGTCAGTTTGCTCTGATGATTCTTCCAATGCGTCATCCTGTTTTTCCCGATCAGATTCTAATGTTTCATTAACAGACACCACCGATCCAGAGGAGTTTCAAGAACCAAAGAAAAAAGTAAGAATTTTTAAACTTTGATATTTGTATATTTTTAGAAGATTTTGAATAGTAAGTGAGAACAGCGCTCTACAATGTGACCAAATCACTCGCAAATGCGACCAAATCACTCGCAAATGCGACCATTTTTTAGATTTTGGTGAGTGTTTATCCTCATTCAGTTTCCACATTGCAACCAGTGTTTTACCCGAGCCAGATATCAAAAGTTTTTCTGTTTTCACTGTGAAATTACATTATTGAAATCATGGTCTGTTATGCGCTTTACAACAACCAATTTGGTTATTCAGTTTCAATAAACTAGAGCATCAAACTCACGTGGATTACTGTATAAAAACACGTTATATTGCTCTCATGTTTTCGACTTGAAATTTTCCTAACAGCACACGATGACATTTTCTTTTCTCGGTCGATTTCAACAGAAGCATCATTAGACACTACTCAGTTTAAATGATCTTGGTTAAAGGAATACTGGAACCGAGTTATGGCTAGTGTTTGACTAGGCCAAACTTTCTGCCCCGATTTCGATTTTAATTTAAGCGATTTTTAAGTGGTAAAATCAGGGCAGAATGTTTGGCCTAGTGTTCGACGAGGAGGGCAGGCAGACCACAGCCTAATTCCTTTGGGGATTCTATCGTGGCGGTTTCATCGTGGGTCAACACAATAATAAAACTTCCGCGACAGAATCCCTAAAGGAATTAACCATAGTTGGAACTGGAAATTTTATCTGTAAATTAAAATCAAGAGTCACACACCTGATTGTTGGACAAACACCTATAGATTAAAGAACTGTATAGGTCGAAAAGAAACTGGCGCTAAAAATTTAAAAACAAAGTTTAAGGTTGCCTCAATATTAGAGCAACAAATATGAAAAATATAGACATATAAACACTCCTGGATTGATAAGAAAATGCACAATAAGGTCAACATGCAGTTAATAACCTTGTTTTAAATGGATTGAAACAATAAAATGTTACATAAACATAGATTCTAGTTGGACTAGATCTAGATACTCCTTATGGGTAATACCTGTCAAAGCAAATTTTTACAGCAGAATGTCATACCGTCATTTGTGCATGTAATGCTTCATTTCAATTTAATATGACGTTCCATGAAAACTCATTTTTATTATATATTTAGATAATGTGGATTCACAAAGTGCATTTAATATTAAACACAACATTATCAAGGCTTTGTCATCACTGATATCAATTCAGACCTTTCAATAGAAGCCGCAGCAGACTGATTCTGTTAGCTTTTGTCATAAAAAAAACCAGTATAAACTGTCTGCTGCTGTCTTTTTATTCAGAAATAAAAAGGCTGTTTTCTATGATCAGGAGGGTCTACACAGAAAGTTCAGCAATACCTTTTTGTCGACTGTTTTGCATAAGCTAAGTTTTGTCTACAATTCCAAAAACCATTTCTGAAAGGTATACCTGACTTTTGAAAATGCCATAAGTAAATGATGTGTTTTCTTTTCTTTGATCAGTGAAATTCCTTTATTCACTGGTCCGGTTGACCAGTAATTTTGTGTTTTTATTTCAAAATGTCTGATACAGTGAAACTTTGTTATTAAGACCACCTAAATGACTGACTCAATGTGGTCTGATTAGCTAGATGGTCTCTTAACTAAGGGTCTGGACTTATTAAATATTCTGTAACATATTTTTAAGGGATTGAATATTTGTGGCCTCATATATAAAGCCAGACGAGACTCCAGCACCTATTGATATTGATTTCAGACCATTAACTGATATGTGTTACTGTACATGTAGGTAGGTGGGATTCATATTCAGATATATGGCTGTGCTGCATAATAAACTGTGGTTAGGGGAAATGTAATGGATGTGTTCAAATGAAGCAGCTATTTCTTGCAGACATAATTCCTTTACAAATTGTTCTTCTGAATTTTTGCTGGGTTGCAAAGCAAGTCCAGTCTATAGATAGCCAATGTCCATCTATCAGTCAACATTTTGGTTAAAGTAGTTCTGGGTAATGGATAGAGGTACAGACCTCAGACTTGGCCTGAATGTTACCTGTGGCAAGTGCAATTGAAATATGTGGGGGAGGGGGGATTGATAAAAAATAGTAATGGGGGTTGGCAATGGACAGAGGTATAAACTTGATAATTGGCTTTTAGGTTGCCTGTGACATGTGCAATTGAATTATATGGGTTTGAATTTTTGGGTGGATCAAGGTAGTGATGGAGGTGGGGATCAATATTTTGGTTTAAGTTTTAGTTGAGGCAAATTCTCGTCAATGTATAGAGGTACAGACTTCATACTTGGCCAGTAGGTTACCTGTGACAAGTGCAGTTGAGTTATATGGGTTTGAATTTTGGGGGTGGATCAAAGTAGTAATGGGGTGGGAGATCAACATTTTGGTTAAAGTTTCAGGTTGAAGTAAATACTTGGCAATGGAAGGATGTACAGACTTCATATTCTTATAATTATAAACCAACGATTTAGGTGAATAGTGTTCGAACATTTTGACATTTGGTTTCAGATAATTAAAATGAACCTAATTAATTAGAAATAGTTCCAAACACATGGGCATTATACTTGTGTCTAATTGTCTTAGTCATCAGATGGTTTTAGCAGTCCTTAGGTGATTCAAGTAGTCATCAGATGGGTCTAATAGTTATCAAGGGATCTTATAGTCATCAGGTGGTTCTATTAGTAGCAGGTGGTTCTAATAGTCACCAGGTGATTCTAGCAGTCATTAAGTTGGTCTAATAGTTAACAGGTTGGTCTTTTAGTCATCATGTGATTTTAGTTCCGGTTATAAACACTCAGGTGTTTCTGAATCAATTTAGCTTCATTTTGTTGATCTGACATTAACTCCTTGAATTAGAATATTGCTGTGGTAAAATGAATTATTTACAGTCTCTGTGGTAAAACGTAGGAATTAAATGTGTGGGTTGTGTGTTCCAAAGTCTCACATAAGTACATGTACATGTAGCAGAAGCTGATTGTGGAAGTGTTACTTTTGTGGCAAAGCCTCAGTGTAAATTTTGTTCGGCAGTTAAATGCATCAATTGACTTTTTGCGAAAGGCACGATGCAGGAGAATTTTTCATTATGACATCACAATTAAATGGCCCGTCAAATAGTTTACGTGACTATGGAGTAACAATCAAATGACATCACATAGTACACCTGGAGAACCATGTATCATCTGAATACATGTACTTATGTCCATTGACTGTAGCTTATTTTTCTGTGTTTTTATTGACAAAGGCCCAGAAATTTAATCAAAACATTGAGAAATTTTCCTAATAATAGTTTGAATTATAAATGTTTTTAAATAGTGTTGAATAACAAAATTCTTCAGGATTTCATCAGTAGTTCAAGACAATAAGGAATTTGACTCCATAAAGTTTATTATTATAAGTTGTTTATACATAATGTTAAATGGTAAAATTCTTCAGGATTTGTCAATACCTGTAGTTGGAAACATCGAGAAATTTGATGCATCGACATTCGACTCGCCAAATCAAAAGGAAATGATTGGTCTTAAATATTTTTTTTTTTCTAGATATTTCTAAATATTTTAGTTCGATTATCTCAGAGGTGGTACAGGAAATTAATCTTAGCCTTTTTTTAAGCTTGAACTTTAAAAATCATATATATGATTCAGATTAATCAATATCTTCTATATTTATTTATAAAATGAGTGACTTTCGTCATTTGTGTCTTTCATAGACAACCTCTGAGTCACATTAAAATTAAAAAAAAATAATTAATTGACGGTTCAACTTTTCTGATTTATTTCTGTAACTTCATGAGGCCATGTTTAGAAATGAATTCTAAACTACATGTATGTATTAGCCTATGTTGTTGTTACAAAGTTACATCCAATTTTATTGTTGCATTTTTTGTTAATTTCACATCAGTGATCATATTATTAGCTAAAAGTGAAGTTGTTTTTGCAAGCAGCTTTAATTGAAGGTTTTGTTAACTATGATATGGCTGTTAAAATTACAGTTTTCTGTGGCATAGTGGAAGGTTTTGTTGACTATGATATGGTTGCTGTTAAAATTACAGTTTTTGTGGCCTAGTTGAAGGTTTTGTTGACTGATTTGGTTGCTGTTAAAATTACAGTTTTTGTGGCCTAGTTGACTGTTTTGTTGACTGTGATATGGATGCTGTTAAAATTACAGTTTTTGTGGCATACCGTGGTTGAAGGTCTTTTTGACTTATGATTTTATGGCTGTTAGAATTTTACAGTTTATGTGGCATAGTGGAAGGTTTTGTGGACTATGATATAGCTGTTATAATAACAGTTTTCTGTTGCCTAGTTGAAGGTTTTGTTGACAATGATATCATTGCTGTTAGAATTACAGTTTTTGTGGCCTACAATAGTTGATGGTTTTGTTGACTATGATATCATTGCTGTTAGAATTACAGTTTTCTGTGGCCTAGTTGAAGATCTTGTTGACTATGATATAGCTGCTGTAATAATTACAGTTTCTATGGCATACCGGTAGTTGAAGATCTTGTTGACTATGATATAGCTGCTGTAATAATTACAGTTTCTATGGCATACCGGTAGTTGAAGGTTTTGTTGACTATGATATAGCTGCTGTAATAATTACAGTTTCTATGGCATACCGGTAGTTGAAGATCTTGTTGACTATGATATAGCTGCTGTAATAATTACAGTTTCTATGGCATACCGGTAGTTGAAGGTTTTGTTGACTATGATATAGCTGCTATAATAATTACAGTTTCTATGGCATACCGGTAGTTGAAGGTTTTGTTGACTATGGTATAGCTGCTGTAATATTTACAGTTTTCCGTATCCTACTGGTAGTTGAACGTCTCGTTGATTCTGACATAGCTGCTGTTTGAATCACAATTTGTGTAGCCTATTTGGCAACCTTGTGAGTCACACTACTGGTAGCTTGCGTTTTGTATATTACATCTTATTCATTTACATGTAATAAAACTCAAGTACACTGTTCTGTTGAACAGTTACTTGTATACTAAAAGCCAATGGAAATATGAGTAACTTGTTATGCCATAAATTAAAAAAAAATATAAGTGCATTACACTGTACATCTGATATTACTAAGACAATATCAGATCATATTTCTGATGAGTCCATCTCGGAAACGAGATGCTGCATTGCTTGATACATGTAAAATAAGTATATACAGTAAAACATGCTTTAACGACCACCTGGTCACAAAGACTATTGTTTGCTGTCCCGCACAGAACCATTTGTGTACAAATCAACCTCTATATAAAGACCACCTTCCTATAAAGACCCGTTTTCTTGTTGCCCAAAGGAGGTTGTTATATATTATAGAAGTTTTACTGCATATGAAAACATAATTTGTTTCAAGACGTAGGTCATCAGATTGATTTATGAGTACAGTGGGATCTGCTTTTTATAACCACGTTTTAATGGCTGACGGGGTGGCTCCTACCATAATCCATCACTCAGTAAAATCATGGTTTGAAAAAAAAATTAAATGGTACATGTAGCAGATTTGAGTTTTGCTAGCCATTTGAACTCGTCAGCCCCAGGAAAATAATAGACTCTGTAAATCAATGTTTTTAGACCAGTTTAGATGTTTTTTATAAGGGTGAATGTTATGAATGTCTGTTATCATGTCTGGAGAGACATCTTGAAGTAAATGTTTGCATTACATCTTTTTTAGCTCATCAACCCCCTGTGGTCACATTTAGACTCATCTAATTCAATAAATAGTATGGTCAACTGTCATAATTCAGGAGTGAATGAGTTTATATTGCATGTAAAATTATTACAATTTTTTTTATTCTAAATCATACACCCCTGAATTATGACAGTGGACACTTACCCATTCTTTGAAATGAGCAGGTCCAAATGTAACTTCAGGGGTAGATGAGTTTATAGCTTTCAAAACCACTGATGGAATTAGTGCAGTAGGCAGTTTTTCAATTCTAAAACAAGAGCACACAAGAAAGATTCTTCATTCTCTGAAAATGGCCAAATATTACCACTTGTGTTAAATAGGAAGCCAGTCTCAAGTCACCGCTGTCTGGATGTGTGAGATGTCATGTTGTAAAGTGTACCGTAATGATCTCTCCACTTAGGTACGTAGCCATGTAGACCCCGGGAACATAACCATGGGATCTTAATATCAATAAGAATTAAAAAGAGACATTATTAATTGGCATACACAACACACTAATAACGAAATCTTTCAAGTGATGTTAAGGTCAGCACTGTTGTGACCTTCCGGTGTTTCTATTTTCGGTGCAAGAGGAAAATTACTAGCCATCGTTAAACAAAGGAATATTGAATGTATAACATCAAGTATGGCCTAGAACTATAAGGTGTCATAATGGGGCTTTTAAAACTTTGACATTTCAAAATGTTATTTGTATCCACATGTTTGCATATAGGTACAGCTTTGAAAAATAATTAAATTCCTGCCTTTGTTCATTAGCTTATTTGGTGTTCTATATCACACTTGATAACTTTTTAGTTGTATGAAGGTGGAGAAAATCATGTAACAATGAACTAACAAAAAGACTGCCTGCCCAGTGGATGTAAAATGGCAGACTTCTCCCAAAGGATGTAACTGGACATTTTCACCTGTGGGCACAAATTTTGTATCCCATTTTAGATTTAGATGCCACATTGTTATAACAATCATGATATAGATATAATATCATTAGATATAAATATGTAATTAATCATAATACCTGATATCATTAATCAGAATAAATTTTGAGAAGATAAGACCAAGAATTAAAAAATACCTATACTGAAAAAGATGTAAATGACCAGAGGATATTGATGTTTGACTATATATTCAGATTTATAACTCAGGAGTATAACATATCTCAGAAGAAGAAGATCTATGCATGCTGAGAAATGTACATATGTCGATTAATAACTTGAGTGTAAGCTATTTTAAAAGAAGTTCAATCTATGCATGCTGAGAAATCCCAAAGCCACAGCGAAACATATTAACTATAGTCATTGATTAAGGGGAGGTAAATCTTACTGAATTGAACTTGATGACCACACTATCTGAAGTTGTTTTTAATTGTATTTTTTTAAGTACAGAACATAGGATGAGTTAGATCAGGTTCTCTTTAGAATGGAAAAAGTCACTTCCTCTTATTGATCTTTGTATGTATTGTCTGAGCATTTTGTTGTCACTTTGGATTTGTAAACAGGAAAGTAAATAAGTGCATAGTGGGGGAAATGACATCATCAACAGCTGTTAGATCTCTCCACAGCTGTGGCAAACTTGTTGATATATATTAATACCACAGTTCTTCTTGTTGATGTAATTTGATATTGTTTGAATTTGTGTGTGTAAAACTTGTGACATCAAACAAATTCGACATAAACTTGGTAATTGATTGATACAAGATAAACACCAGGAAGAAATATGTATTGTTTACACCTAATCTGTAAATCGAATATCATAAACATGTCTTCTTTTTATAAGGAGTTGAGTCAGATACTGAACTTGTGTGTTGCATTAGTTGACAGCTTTATGCAAACAATTTTGTAACTTTTAAAACTTTGAATAAACATTTTGAATATTTTAAAAAAAGGTTTAAGTAGGCTTCTTAGCTTGTGAATTTGATTTTTGTCAGCTCTTGAAAAGGGTAGTCTTCTTAGAAGTCTCCATTTTGAGATCAAGTTAATGAACCAAATGACAGTTTTTCAATAAAAACAATGTCATATCATTTTAATCATTTAAAGGTGAAGGTCACACATGTTTTTAAACCATTTAAAGGTAAATTAGGTCAAAGATGCTGTTTCTAAACCATCTAAAGGTGAAGGACACAGCTAATGTTTCTCAACCATTTAAAAGTGATGATGATAATGTTTCTAAGTTATTTAATGTAAAGGTCACAAATGATATTTCTAAAGTGTATTTCCAGTATGTACTTGTGCATTTTCAGTTTTCATTTCCAAGGATTTTAAAAACTTGGGAATTTCCTACTCCTGCATCATGTGTTTCGTAGCCATGACTGGAACTCAAGTTTCTGATATGACCCTGTTGTCCCCACAGACCATAATATACTGGACTAGAACAATTAAAAAGATCATACCATGTAGTTACTTGTGGATGAAATGTTAAAAGAGCACCCCAAACGCTATATACAACTTTACAAAAAATTTTCGTTTATGATGCACAAATGCATTTGCCAAAAATTTGATGTCAATCCAATGTGTAGTTCCCAAATATTTTTGCAAAAAATAGCTGAATTCCATTTGCACACACCATGAGCTTCAATTAGAAGTTTTCAGCTTTTTCTCTTGATTGCATTTCCCATAGGTAAAAAAAAACCTAACTCTGTTAGCTAATATCTCCGAAACGAGACATCAGATTGATTTCAAATTTTTGACAAATGCATTTTTTGCATAAAAGTCTGTTTTTGTCATATATACAATGTTGTGTTTGGGGTGCACTTTTATAGTTACAGTGTCATCGGTCACCCTTTTTGTACTGAATGATTCCGGAAAGAAAAATATGATTGATTTTCAGCAAGGATGAGGAAAACATTAGTGCACTTAAGAATCGTGACGTAGATAAATTGGAGTACAAGTATGTCGTTTGTTAGGCAATATGTTTGTTTTTTTCACCAGTGATAAACATTTTTGTAAATTGATCCATTGTTTTTTTCACCAGTGATAAACATTTTTGTAAATTGATCCATTGTTTTATACAGAACTTGTGATGGTGACTCTGTGATGATTGAACGTACTGTACCAATTTATCCCTGAAATATAATGGACTCTTCTAAATTTTATTGATATAGACCAGTCCAAATGTGTATTTAAGGGATAAATGAGCCAATCTGCAATTTTAAGTGTCACATGGTACAATTGATAATGTATTTACTCTTTCAACATGAAACAGTTCATTGTTTTGTAATAAATTTGTTTAACAATTATTTAAAAATGTTCCATTCCTTATGAAGAAATCAAAATGCTCATGGATAAAGCTTATCATGTAAAGTAAAACCTCATTATAATACCCCTCATTTCATTTTCCACTTTGCTTTACCCCACAGTTTTTGAAGGACAACTTTTCCAATTTTCCCTATAATTTCATTTAAGATTTCCCATAACCTATCACCAAACCCCATTATAATGCCAAATTTGGTCTGAACAAATGGTGCCGATATATAACAAGGTTTTACTGTACTTCTCATTACTCATTGATTCTGAGAAATATATAACTGATTTTTATAACCTTGCCTTTCTAAAAATGGGATTTATTCTTTCTGGTTAAGAAAGTATCCATCCTACTTTGCTCCCATTTTTTTCATCTGTTATTTAGCCTTTTTTGGGGTTTATTATAAATAAGACATTTTGCCATAGTTCACACTTCACTAAAATTCATATGATTCTCTCACCACTGGACATTGCAGATTTCCAAGTCCTGCTAAACCAAGGCAGAATTTGTGGGAACATTTGCCACTTCACTTGGTGGGGTCCAGTGGTCTTTTTCCACGTAGATTTGTTTCCACTCCAAATAAAAACTGCCGGCCCCTGTATAACTGAAAAATGATTGATTGTGGCATGTAAAAATATTAAAACCAAGTTATGAAATTTTACCCATTGAAGTTTGAGTTTAGAGCAATGTTACAAATTATGGGACAAACATATGCTTTAAAATGCAATGAGTCTTTTATCATTTATGAAGGTTTCATTTTGTATGGCGGATACTGTACTACCGATTTAGTGCCCAGGGTGCTAAAATAATAAGGAAAAAGGACTGGGCTGTTAAAGGGAGCAATCACTAGTCAAACTGACATAAAACAGTTAATTTTTATAAGGCACAGTGGTAAAGCTGTTGTTGTTATTACCGAGGACACTTCAATATAATTTTGTTGCTGGGGTGCTACAGATAAACTGTTACTTACGACTTTTCAGGTCCATATTTTGTCAATCAGCTAAAAAAGATTCCTGATTGTATGTAAAAAAAAAAAGGGGACGGACGCTGATAGGGACAATAGGGCACTTAATGGGTCAAATACGGTAATCATAATTCAAATTATATAATTACCTGTTATATATGTCTGTTAAGTTAGCCTCCATGGCTGAATGGTTAAGAGTGTCATGCTTTGAACCATGAAGTCTCTCACTTCTGGTCAGCCCAGGTTCGAACCCTACTGGAACCTAAACTGATTTTTGTGAGGAAGTTTGTCAGTTTACTTGTGGAAGGACAGTCAGATCTCTTACTGGGTACATTGTAACCAGGTTCTCTCCTCCGCCATTAAAAACTAGCAGCCACCATATTACTGAAAAATGGTTGAGTGTTGCGTAAAATACTATTCAGAATTCAAAATTCATGTATATGACTTGTTTCATTGTCAGTGTATTTTAAGAGGAGTTATTCCCCTTGAAACTTTTATTTTGCAGTTAGAGATTATTTTTATAGTAGGAGAATGTTTGTTTACTATTATCTGTTGCATGTCGTGTGTATAATACTATAGTATCTATGGATATTTGCACATTATATAGTGATAGAAATATCAACATTAACAATATTAATGAATTACATATATTCCGTCCCAGAATTGATATTGTTTTTTTTATTGCTATTTCATGTCTTGTCAAAGATTTTCCCACTTTTATGAAAAGGCCATCAGCAGTAGGTGCAGTGCCAAAACATTTAACATAAATTATGATCTTATGCACTGGCAGTGATGGCATTACTAAATGCACTACATGGGCACCAAGATGCAGGATCTCGAGCTGAAACGAATTCCAGAAATTAGAATATATGTATTGGAACTTTCAGAGTCCCTGCACTTGCAAAAATGTTATTAGACTGTTTTTTTTTTATCAATTCGTCTAACATACATGTATATAAAAGATCTGTCATGAGTTTCTATTCATATCAAATTTATGATATAAGTTTTTTAGTTTTCCATTTTTCGAGCCTTTGGCGAGCATTTTCTGATGACTGGGGGATGGGAAGCTATATTCTCCTTTCTGTCCAGTTGACCAAATTGTTCCACCTAGTTCAAATACACAAGTGCACAATGCATATTGTAAATATTGCTTACTGTATGTTTTAATCCATACATTTAGCCTACATTATAGATTATTATTATATCTAAGTATACTTTATCAGATGTTGAATTTAGCAAAATTGCCAACTTGAATACACCAAATTTTTAAAATCATCTACACTACATGTTTTATTGCATTGTCCTCATTCAGGTTCAAGTGGCGTCATCGCCAACTTTCAGAGGAATGAAGTCTGTGGATGTAGTGAATAAAAGTAGTTCAGTTTGCTGCTGGGCTTTATTATATGTGTTACATATAAAATGTTTATGTTACGTGTTATGAAGCTTCATAATGCACAGATCATGTGATAAATATATATTTATGCATATATGTTGGACAATGTAATTCAAATTGTCATAGAATTCAGTCAACTAATGTGTACTATAAGTACATACAATTACATGTATAAACTCTCAGGTTAATGAAAATTGTGACCCACTCCCCCCTCTTCAAAAAAAAAAAAAAAAAAAAGAGAGAGAAAAAAAGAAATCAGATTTAGAGTAGTGTAAACTGAAAAAGAAATTTACAGGATGAATGTCTTAAATATAATAGATGAATACACTGCCTAAATAATGTAATGATATTTATGCACTTTTATTTAACAATGGGGTTTCAAGGTTGCGTGCTTAATGTTCTCAGCTGTTTCATTATTTTCAAGCCGTTATTAATCATTCTGAAATGACATAACTCTCACTGCTTTGTGCACTTATAGTGCATTTGATTTTGAACATTTTATTTTCAAGTCGATAGTTTTTCCTAAAGCTAAGCTGTAATATATTGCTTGTCTGTTATCGGCCTGAACTATGACGTAAATATATTTCAAAGTTGTATAAGCTATCAATGTCGGAGTTAAGAAATATATTTACTTACCATGATAAGAAGTGAAAAAAAATAATTCTGAAACAACATGGGAATTCTTTCAAAGAAATTCATAAAATTCTATTTATAGTGTGTTTCATCTTTAAACATAAGTTTCTGTTCATTGAAAAAGTGTCATTCATTGAATTAATTTAAAAATGGCATTCTTAATAAAGACACATGGTGTTGGTGGTATATTATATAATGAGCTAACACATCTAAAACGCCTTCCTAGAAAATGCCAAATTATAGATTTCTCAGTTAATTGAGGCATTTTAAGTTGATGCAGTTGTGGTATTGTCCGATTCACGTAAGATGGGGAGGTGAAGTAAACTTTCCGTTATCATAAGGATAATTCTACTCATTTTTCGGTTACGACAAGCTGCACAAGAAAAACGTTTTATTCCTCTATGGATACTATCTTTTGTATGGTGACAAGTAGGAAGGATTACTCTAGTCTGTGTAATTTTAATGTTATGCTTTATTACCTAACATTTAAACTCAACCAGGTCAAGAAACAGAAACAGAAAATGTTGGGTTTTTTTATTTTTCACAACGATAAAATTTTGACATAACTTTTTGGACAGACTATGAACCTTATATAAAAGAATGTGATACTGCTCATTTTCTGTCAGTGCAATTTTAAAAGTTTGAAAACCACTTGGTTAAATACTCCTTTAAATAATACCTCTTTTGAGAGATCACCTGTCTTCTAAGACCACAATTCAGTGTTCGCTCAAGATATCCGTCCAGAATTTAACAAAAACTTTTGCTGGTATTTACTCAGCAAATAGCATTATTACTATAGTGGAACTTGTCTTGAAAGACCACTCTCATGAAAGACAGTCTGTCATTTAAAAACCACATTCTGATAACCAATGGGTTAAATAAACCTGTAAAGAAAACCTCTTTTAAAAGACCACCTGTCTTAAAAGACCACATTTCAGTGGCAAATGGGGTGGGCTCTCAAGACAAGTTCCACTGTAGTATACATGTACATGTAGTTCCATTCAGAAATTCAACAAAAAATTTCACTGGTATTAAACCAGCAAATAATTTTATTACTAGTATTATTGATATCAAATTACAAAAGGTACGTTGAAAGTACGCAAGGTCGCCAGTTAAGGTGTCGTACACCAGGAAATTGAAACCTAATTCATAAAGTTTGAGAATCCATGTGAAGAAATTCGGTTATTCAGAAGCAATTTTAGAAACTGAAACTTCGCTTGCAATTTAGGGCAAAAGGCATGTTTCATACATGTATATGACTACATTACACAAAACAGACAAAAGAATTCTGTAGTTGGCAATTAGTTTTTATGATCTAATGACAGATAGTAAAATTTGTCAGTGGATGTAGTGAGTAGTGTAAGTAATGAAATTAGCTGAAAACTGAGTTGGAAAATTTTGTGGCATAAGTACAGTGAATGGGATTTTTATAACCAAATGGCTTAAAAATTCAAAATTACATATCACTTGTAATTAGGAGAATTCAGTGGCTGAGTGGTAACAGCATTGCACTTTAATCTCTAGTGAGTGCAGATTTGAACCCCATTAAAACCTAAGTGATTTTATGCGATGAAGGCATACTTGCCAACTCTCCCAATTTCCACGAGAGACTCCCGATTTTCGCGGGAGACTCCCTATTTTGGCCTTGTTTCCCGACCTCCCGATCATTCTTTTAAAAAACCCTCTTTCTCCCAATTTTTAAAAACATTTCCTTCCAAAAATGATAAATGTCCCGAAATTTGAAAAATGACACGCAAGATTTCCACCGCATGAAACAATACACTACCTTTCAAAAAGTTTTTGTAACCAATCAGAGGCTGTTTTGTACCCCTTGTTGTTGTTTGATTGGTTTTAGCGATGTGTTATGGGAGTGACTAAATGCTGCCATGGAGTACCAAGTCCAAGGGCAGCCACAATGTCTGAAATGAGGAAATAAGTTATCAAAGAATAATTTCTGGAATTGATATCAATTTTAACAGATTAATTTCCACTGAAAATGCCTAATTTCAAGGAAGGTTCTGTCTTTTTTCTGCCATTTTCTTTACTTTTGATATGGTAAATTATCAGAGCAACACCATACCTGATCAATGAAAGATAGATTATCTCTAAATTTGCTTTGAAAATTTTAAGATAATATCAGTAAAATGAACAAAAACCTTTGAACACTGGCCGCGCACAGTCTGCCTAACCACTGGAAATTTTTGTCGCGCATTGTCTCCCCCATGAAAATTTTCAAATGTTGGCAAGTATGTGAAGGTACCAAGTTACATTTATTTGTAGAAGGCAGGGGCAAATATGTGAAGGTACCAGGTTACATTTATTTGTAGAAGGCAGGTAGTTTTATCTGGTATAGTATGTAAGGAAAGTAACCAGGTTACACATGTATTTGCTGAAGGCTGGTGGTTTTACATGTATCTGGGGTATTTTATTTGAGGAACATTGCTAGGTTATTTGCAGAAGGATGGTTGTTTTATCTGGGGTATATTATGTAAGGAAAATACCCAGGTTATTTGTATTTGCAGAAGGCTGGTGGTTTTATCTGGGTGTATATTATGTAAGGAAAATACCCAGGTTATTTGTATTTGCAGAAGGCTGGTGGTTTTATCTGGGTGTATATTATGTAAGGAAAATACCCAGGTTACATGTATTTGTATTTGCAGAAGGCTGGTGGTTTTCTCTGGGGGTATATTGTGTAAGGAAAATTATCAGGTTATTTGTCGAAGGCTGGTGGTTTTATCTGGGGGTATATTGTGTAAGGAAAATTATCAGGTTATTTGTCGAAGGCTGGTGGTTTTATCTGGGGGTATATTGTGTAAGGAATATTATCAGGTTATTTGTAGAAGGCTGGTGGTTTTATCTGGGGTATATTCTCTGAGGAAAATTGCTAGGTTATTTTCAGAAAGCTAATGGTTTTATCTGGGGTATATTTTGTGAGGAAAGTTACCAAGTTATTTGTATTTGCTGAAGGCTGGTGGTTTTACATGTATCTGGGGTACATTATGTGAGCAAAATTGTCAAGTTATTTGCAGAAGGCTGGGAATTTTATCTGGGTTACATTATGTGAGGAAAATTGCCAGTTATATGCAGAAGGCCAGTGGTTTTATTGGGTACATTGTGACCAGGTTTCTCCACCAACAAATTTGCCATTTGCTGAAGGCTGAGAAATTGTTACATGTATCTGGGGTAAAAAATCCTTTCAAATATTTACAAATTACAACCCCCCCCCCCCCAAAAGTAAAATAAAATGAAAATTGTCTTTTTCTTTCTTTCTTTTTTTTGTTTAACGTCCCGCTGTTTTTTTATTTCACTAAATGGAGTGACCAAATGCCGGTCCAAGGGCAAATTTTGGCCATTGCTCGGCAGCTTACGGAAATTGTTAAGTGTGGGTTCTTTAACGTGCCGACACCTACTGTGACACGGGACCTCCAGTTTTTACTGTCTCATCCGAAAGACAAATGAAAATTAAAACAAACAGATGATGCCTATGTGCATAGAATAAAAACTACATGTACATTAAGTCATTTATATTCTAATTCTGAACTTCTTTTCAGAATGTATTGATAAATTTGGTTGTGGTACACTATCAAGGCTTGATGGTTATCAATATTAGAAGATAATTTATTTTATTTCGAAGTCACCAGATGTTTCTTGTCTCAGACTATTGTATATGTAAGGCCATTACAAGTTTTTTCTCTGTTTAGTGTCAGCTGATTACATACGGTTTTGATATCAAAATAGACAAAACAAAAAGCAAAAAAAAAAAAACAACAACAACAACACACACAAACATCTAGTGAAAAGGACAATCAGGAACTTGGACCCTAAAATGAACTTTTCAATATGAAAATTAGTTTCATCATTGTTAAAACTAACATTTAATAGGTTATTTATTTAGTATGTGCCAATGGTTTTTATAAGTTTAATTTTTTTCAACACATCAGTAAAAAATGTTTAAAGATGTGCATTTATTCACATAAATATATGTTTTTTATGTTTTGTGTTTTTCCCCCTGATACACATGTCAAAAGATAGCTTGGTTTTCGATTTTAGAGTCAGGACATTAAACATAAATAAAACTTTGAATGGCCTAAGATGAAATCGCATGCACACCTGTTAACTGTACTGATACATGTACATTATTCCACACACACACACACACAGATACATTCTGTGTGATACATAATTCATAAGTGAAACTCCAATTTTTATTTCTGAAAAAGAATAAAATCATTTGTCCTGAAAAAAAACAAGTGTAATTGCTGTCATGTCATTATTGATTTAATGGTGATAAATGTAAATTAATAATGAAAATGTTAAAATGTTGTATGTTTGTGTGTGAGAGAGAGAGAGAGAGAGAGAGAGGCTGCTACTATAACTACAATTTCTAAGACAGAGATTGTGCATGTTTGCATGCGTGCATACTCTGTTTTGATAGAATTGTCAAGAAATCAGAAAATTTGGCCAGCAAAGATGTAGACGAAAGATCATCTTGGTCTATAAAGCTGACTGAGTAGACACTGTATTGGTATAGTTCATATTTCTGGATTTAGGTGAAAATAAATAGATATGTATATCTTGACAGATTACATACATGTAGACATCCATATAGCCAGAGAGTAATTAGAAAGTTATACTGTTTGTCTAATAATTGGAGAAATAATGCTGAGGCCAGACATAAAATATTATGTTTGCTGTTTACCGACTTTACCCTTTTACCTATGGGTAGGTAGGTAGGGAAATTATTTTATTTTATTGGAAATTTTTCTGTCATTTTGCAGTCAAGTCATTTTCTGTACAAATTACCGGTAGAATGAAAATAATTGTAAATGAGGACACATTAAATATTTCGTAAATGTTTGAGACAGACATGAGAAGGGTGAAATTTCAATAGGTTTTCACTGTACAACAATTATCATTTGTTCACTGGTTGCAAGTTAAACAGACTTGCCAATGTTACATCAGAGGCTCAACTTGACCTCCCAACTATCAGCAGTCCATGCCACGGTGAGGCAGTGTTTATAATAAAGGTGCAGTGACAGTCGGTGTTTTAAAATGATAACTTTCCTGGAACTTTTTACTATATTTCTAAGGTAAATTAGAGAAATACACAAGGTTATGTTAAAGAAAACAAGTGTATAAATTTAATTGATTTCATTTTACTAGATTTGATATCGTTTTTGTAAAATTATTACGTTTTGACAAATATTTTTGAAATAAAAAAATAACTGGAGGTAACTCTTACGTAACTGTTTACACAATTTTATGTTTGCTATAACATTATTCCCTTCAGCTTTCATGAAAGAAGGAAACATCAAACAAATTTACACAGGTGTTTCATATTTTTTTTATCTTAGTAAAATATGTATCATACAGAATTTTTGGTTTCCTATTTTTATAAATAGTATTCGTAGAGAAAATACATGTGTCATTCTGGGATATAGCAGTAGCTTAGGCCGAACTTTATGTCCCGATTTTAAGCAATTTTTTTTTGAGTGAGTAAAATCTGAATAAATCCCTTTAGAGATTCTGTCGTGTTGCCCAGTCAGACAGAATCTCTAAAGGGATTAGGGTAAAATCCTGTTTTAACCCCCCCCCCCTTAAAAAATCGCTTAAAATCTGGAGTTTGGCGAACTCATTTATGCCCTAATACTGTAGATGGATTGGTAATATATCGAAGTTACAAGAGGCCGTATTATGAATTTGCAGTTCCTTGATAGGCCCCTAGTGTCATGTTATGTATGTTCTGGCCATTATTTTACACTACTGGGGAAAAATACTGTAAATATACCATGTTTCATTGAATGAATAATAGCGCCACGGTCAAAATGCATACATGTATATTCTCAGAGATCGAGATGAAGTAATACTAATAATAAATAATAAAGTTGTGACTGTAATCAGATGTTCCAGAAAGATCCTCAATAAAAAAAATTTTTTTTGAAAACTGCAATAAAATTTTCCGAATCGAGGTGATTTCCGTAGGTCGGTCGGTAAACAGCAAACAAACTAAATTTTATTTTAGGCCTTATGGTTATCATAATTTATACATATTTACACGAAGTGCAGTACATATTTATTATTAGATTAGCCCATTACTGATAAGGCTTCTGAGGGGTACAAAGTACATGAAATTTAAAAAAGTGCAGCAAACATTCTGAGGGTAAAGTATCCCTAGGTAGAAAACTGTGTAACATGTTTAATTCCACGGGTTGTTCAACCTCCTGACAATATTGCAGAGTCTTTGAATTTTGCAAATCGAAAATAGCATGCATGTCAAAATAACATTACCGTAAGTCCTACAGAGGCAGCCAGTAATGTATTTTGTACATGTACATATATTGTTTTAGAGAGAACATTGTTAATATAAGATAAACTGCCAATTTTTTTTTTTACGCCTGAACTCCTCTGCCATAATATGCAAGGCAGGTATATAAAATATAAACCCCATACTGCATTGGCAGAGGCTTTTTTTCCTCCAAATTTATAGCCAATATTGGGCTGTATTCCCAATTGCAACTCATATCTTTTTTCCCCCGAAAATCTCAATTGCAAACATAACATATCTTTTCATTATTTCTCTTTTTTATGCTGAATAAGGAAATTGAAATATGGCATTTTGACAATAAAAAGGATAAAAAAAAATAGTGTAATAAATGAAACCAAAAAAAAGTTGAAAAAAAAGAGAAACATTCCCAATTTTGAACCAAAGTGTGGCAAAATTATCACTTCCAGTGCCATGTTCCAAAAAGATAAGAAAAAGCCCTGTTTGGTATGGATTCATAGCACAGGTCAGTAATTGTGGTTTGTATAGAGCTGGTAGTGTCACCAGATAGCTGAAAAATCCTCGGTATGTGTGGGATAACAACAAAGCTAACAAACAAAATCACTGTGTATATTTATGTAGATACATTAATAAATCTGCATACCGACCAGAATAAAACAGTAATTATATTCTAGGTCACCTGATTGACAGGAAATTTACCCTTCAGGCAGTTCAATGTAGGTAATTGTTAGATTTGTGTATCAGACTTGATAATGATAAGAATGACCAATTAGACATTAGTTTGAAGGAAGAAAAACAATGACTGATGTATTGAAAGTGACAACAAATGTATTGAAACTGATGTAATTTTAGTTGAAAGAATTGTGAGAAAAATACAGTTGTGATTAACAGTAAGTGTTGCACTCATTGGTAATGACATCACTGAGTTTGACTTTCAGTTTAGTTCCTAAGTACATGTAATTGTTACATTTGTCTTAATACTCGCAGGTACAAGACTAAATTACACCAACATTGTTGCGGATAATGAGATTTTACTTAATTCATGCACACTCATGGCTTGCTTGGCTTAATCTATTGTTCTGCCACAATGTACTCTTTAGTGCACACACATCATAGAGACAAGGAGGCAAATGAAAGGAAAATAGCTAATGACTTTTATCTAGGTTCATTTGCTGCTTGATTAGTGTGACTTTGGCACACACACACACTCTTACTTAGCAGTTGTGAGTATATAGGTCCCAAACTGAAAGTAATATCTCATTGTTGTGGTTAGAGCCAGTGAAGTGTATAAAATATGCCTGCAGGGCTTTATGAAGGAAGAGCATAATCATGGAGTGATTAGTATGATATATAAACACACTGGTACCCTGACCTTGCTTACACACTCCCACTCACAGGTAAATTTTGCTCTGTAGTTATTGAAGTGTTCTAATTTTATCTACCTGGAAAATCTGGGCTGGTTAGAGTGAATTTTTGATATAATACAACAGTAATACTGTACAAACAGGAGTACAGCAAACAGGGGGACTTTCCTGTTGATTGATAAAGAGGAATTTTACGATTTAACAATGGGACTGAGTGTTTGTTGTAAATAAACAAAGGCCATCAAGTTTATTCGATGTGGAAAAGTTCTAGCTGAACAGAAGTGTTAACTTGGAATGGAAGTTAGGATAACAAGGAACAGATACACAGAAGACAAACCAGGCTTTCCAAGTTCTGTTCCGATCACCCGTCTACTCGTGGATGGACAGAATTCTTTGGCAGATGATATAAGCCACTCACAGCATGTTGGAAAATTAAATGACACAAATAGGCAGGTAGTGTGCACTCAGGTAGATCCGTGTGCTTACAATAACAATACAAAGACCGATATTGACGAGAATTCTGATATACCCCAGTCCGATACAATAACACCAATCAACATGGAAGAATGTTGTGTTGAAAAAGAAGGACAGCGTTGTGAAAAAACATGTGAAAATGGTCGAACAGGAATAGACAAGATTGCCGATGATGTTGACTGTGAGACTCAGGATGTTCTCTCAAAGTTGCCAAATTCGAGTGTTAGTAATCCGCTCGGTATTCAAACTTTTAATGGAGGTATGCAGTATGAGTTCGGAGAGCCTCCACCTTGTGAGTGTGATGAATGTATACTGGAAAAGGGGGAAGAAGCTGTAAAACCTACCAAAAAGTTTTCTCGGGTAAATATGTAACACATATATCTAAATATATATATATATATATGGCATAGCTAGATCACATGTTCTTGTAACAACTTGATTTTGTACTAATGGCATTATGTGTGTGTCTATAAGAAGGAAAACTAATAGCATATACAGATATAAGCTGAAATTTTGAAGATATACATCTTAATGCAATTCGTAACAAATACGAATGTACCGATTTTTTATCAATTTTGAACTGACTTAATATATGTGCACAAAATCCATAAAATGTAAGGCAATATTTGAAGTAGGAAAAAAGATAAATTTACAACATCCAAGTGATAACAGAGGCGGCCTGTAGGTGATAATAATTTAGGCAGGTGGATGACGCAAACACACCATAGTTTTTCTTTAAGCAGTCATCTTGTCATCAAAATGTAAAATGTGCCAAATATATACCTTGATGTTTAGAACAAATATGTAACATTTGTGTGTGTGCATGTGTGTGTGTGTGTGTATGAGTGAAAATATACAGTGTGTGTGTGTGTGTATGTGTGTGTTACACAAAATGAGAGAGGGATAATATAAATAATGTCTGTGTTTGTTACTGTGAAACTGTGACACTTAAACACAGACAAAATAATCAAGTCCTCCCACAACGCTCTTGAAAAAAGCACTTGTCACAAGTTGTGCATATACACACAAAATACTGCCCTGGTTTAGGTCAAGGTATATAAATAAGAATTTGATACGGGGAAAACTCTATTGTTAACTTGTTTACATTCTGTTAAAATGAAATATCTGTGGTTTTGTGGTAAAGGTGCATCTATACATTTAAAAAACATTAGTGAAGGATTTATGTATGACGAAGTACATGCTCTCACAATGCTTTTGATATATTAATCAAACTTCAAAGCAGCCGTGAAATGGATTTCCTGGCGTTTTTTATGATCCTATGTTATTGTAGTTAAGAGGAACCCTAGAGCGTTATATCCATTTGTAAAAAAAAAAAGAAACATTTCTAAGAAAAAGAACGAAAAAACTGTTACAGTTATATATACATGGTATTTGTGGTCATATGCTGTCTTCATCTTTGTTGATTTGATACTGAAGTTACAAAAGCTTCCAGGCACTGCTCCTTGTAGCTGAGTCCGTGGAATGCTTATATGTTTTATGTATAGACCGGCAAACACAATGTAGGTTGCAGTAGGTATTTAGTACGACAAGGGACTTTATCAATGATAGTGTTTGTATATCTGCCAAGTACAATGATAGAAGTTCTATTTTGTTTCATGGTTATTTTACATCCTGCCAAGAATTTTTCACTTAAATATTGTCACCAGGTTTAGAAAAATTTTTAACCTGTGCTATGCACTGACATTTAAATGCCTTCAGGATTCTTTCACATGCCACACCCATTGTGACACGGAACCTTGGTTTTAAATCTCGGCCAAAAGTCCCATAAGTCATTGCTTTTGCTTCTGATGCTAAGTGTTTGGCAAAGGAATATACAGTCACTACCTATTTTTAAATCTTTTAGAGTTATGATCCAGTACTGGGAATTGAACTGGGGACCTTCCACTGGCAAGTTGATTGGTCTTCCAATAGATTGATTCATGCGGTTAATAGTGGGTCACAAGTGTTTAGAATGAGATATTCTAAGACAAGATTTCTCTCGTTTTCTGATATGTTGTTGACAATGGCTAGCAAATTCTGCTATGGGTCACATGTGAGTGACCACTGGTAGGTGTGTCATGTTCAACCAATGAAAATGTGGAGCAGGAGCAATTCAAAATGGCATCATTAAAAAAGTAACAATGTTTTGATGCGGAGATTGTAAAAACCAATGATATGCGAGCATTCATCAATTACAAATGTAATATACTGTCAATTCCCACCCCAATTACTGAATCGTTAACTGAACAACCTCTGAAAAACAATTGACTCTTCTGTAAATCAATAAATTGGGTCAGTCGAAATGTGTCTTTAGGGGTGAATAAGTTAATATTTGAAATGTTTTAAGATGCAGCTGATCTTTGTTGTTGCATGGACTCAGTATTGTGGGCCTTCTTATATATGTTTTATTTACGTTCTGTTTCTACTTCATTGACAACTCCTTAGAACACTTGAGTGGAGGATACTCATGGATGTGGGTAAAAGATTCCTGCTCACAGGGTCATGCATCTGCCATATCCATCAGGAAGCTTGTAACCTAGAAATCTGCTACTTCCTTCCTAATTGAAAGTAAAGATTAGACATTGAAATGACTTTACATTTACATGTAGATAAACCAATGACTACTGCCTATGACCTATATATTTTACTGTATGATAATATGTTACTTGGGGATAGTTACAATTTTGCACTAAAAATTGATAAAATTTGAAAATGATTGAACTACATGTAACATGCCCCGTGCTTATCTCAGTTAGTATCTATTTCAGACAGTTACATTTTTTGCACTAAAAGAAATGATGAAATTTGAAAATTATTGAACTTCATGTACACATAACATGCACTGTGCACATCTCACTAAGTACTTAAATTAGATACATGTATATTTTTGCACTAAAAAAAAATTGTAAAATTTAAAAATACGGTAATTGAACTACTGATGCACTGCAAATCTTGCTTACCTGTTGTATTTAATTTAGATACATTTAGTCACATTTTTGCACTAAAATGAATTGATAAAATTTGAAATTGATTTGAATAGACAAAATTATGGCCCTCTTGTGCATCAACATTTGTAAAAAGCTAGTGTACATGGCAGTCATTTCCAGCCAGTTTCATAAGAGATAAGGTATTAAAGTTTAGTGTTAGTCTAACATTTTCATACTGGTATTTACTGGCATACTTTCTTGCCCATATTCAAAGTCTTCCCATTATCTAAACTGGGACATTTTCAATATATGAAGATTTATATTGTACTTTTTCAGCAAATTTGTTAAAACAGGCTTACACTGAGGGAAAATAAGACTTAAATTTTTTTTAGAGCAAACAGTCAATTCTACATAAGAGAAACAATTATATTGTCAGTTGGCCTTCTTACAATGCTCATATATACATGTAATTAGAGTAACACAGTTATTTTCAAAAATCTAGCACATTTTGGAATATGTATATTCATTGCCAGAAAAGCCCACTACCATAATTACAGCCAAATACAATGGTTTCCTCTGTAAAATGGAAGAAAAATTATAAGTTCATTTTAATCTGATCAATTGAAAAAAAACCCACTTGGTTCAAGCCATTTTCATTTCCAGATTTATTACATGCATTTATATATAATACATATATCTTGCTGGCATCATTCTATAATGCACAGCTGAAACATTGATATTTGAATAGATGAATTTTTTTCATGAAAATGAATCTTGTTTTTATCAGATAGTTGGTATGCTGCGGAGAGCATCTTTGACATTTCGTGATTTATGTAAGTTTTTAGTCACCATGTTGGAGCGCTGTCATTTGTTAAGAATGAACACAGTTGGTTCCATCTGAATTTGTCCTATAATTCTATACATGTAAATTTAGGACAAATGTAATTGCAGTGTTGAAGGCAATTGTACCAGATCTCTATGCCTCTTTTATGCCTGGTGACTGAATATTATGAACTAGACACCAGGAGTGATGTGCACAGCTGGTGAATATTTTGTAGGTTACACACTTTACATGCATATCACTATGACTGGTAGTTATTTTATTTTATTAATTTTTTTATTGTTTTACATATACCGTCAAGTATTTTTTACCTGTATGGATATGTCGCCAGCTTAAGATGAAGTGTCACAAATTTTGACCTGTACTGTGGACTGAAATCAATGTCGTGCCAGATCTGTGTTGACATTGGACCTCAGTTTTAAATTACCTCCAAAAGACAAGTGGCTTTCACTTAGTATGCTGAGCCTTTGGCTAATGACCTGTCAGTACCATTTTTAAAAGGACTTTGGTATGACCTGGTACCAGGAAATGAACCAGGGACATTCTGCTAGCATGTATATACAAAAAATGTATGTAATGTATATTTTAGTTTGACAAGTGAAATAAAGATCCAGTTGGAGAGAGATTATGTTTACCCACCTATAAAACATTTGGTATGCAAATTGATTTTAACTTCAGCTCATTACTTAAGGTTCTCCTGTAAAATGTTTATTGAATACTTAGATAGCATGTACATATGTAGGTGTGTGTAAACTTTAAGAGATATTTTCTCCTTGTCAAGTATATTGATGTAGATGAGTTTCTGTCCCGCCTCTTCCTAAACTACATAAAATACTCTAGTATGAAGTACACTGTAAGCAAATAATAGTTTTTATCTTATTTATTTTACCAAATATATCATGTTTGAAATGCATGTACACTTTATTCCTAAAATATACATACTCTCCTTATATAGATCTAGATAGGTCGTTCATCTTGTATCATGACTTAAGCACAGCAAATTGTGTGCATGGTTGGCTAATGATGAAAAGCTATTTCATACTGTTTTTGCAGTTTTGCTGCTTTGTTATGTAAATACATGTATGTAGAATGATGACACCAGATTGGCTTATATGGAGATGTCACAATCCATTTACCCCTAAAGACAAATTTGGACTAGTCTTATGTTATTGATTTGAAGTAGGGTCCATTATTGTTCAGGGGTAGATGTGTTAAAGGAATGTGCCTGTGTGTGTACATGTGTGTATGCAGATTTGGGTGATATCCTTGGCTTTAAATTGTTGCATTACTATGTGGTGAAACTTCAGCAAATTCTTGCAAATTTGCCATGTACATGTAAAAACCTTTGGTAAACTTGTATAGATGTGCATACATACTTCAGCTTCCGTATTATGTTTCCTATGTTTTTTTACCATATTCATTTTGCATGTATTTCTTTACTATTTCACACTGAAATGATTATGATTTTTTTCTTCCATTATTTTACAACCTCTAGGACATGCAGGTTAGTATTTTTGTTTTATGATGTAGCTTGCTTTTTCATCTTTAGAAAAAAAATATGTGTGATCCGACCCACCTAAAATTCAGAGACCCACACAATTTTTTTTTTCAGTAGTTTCGTCCACTTATTTTTTTTATCAAAAATTTTTAATTATCTTTTCATATTTACATCTATAAAATTGAAAATTTGAAAGTACATTAAAAAAGAATTGTCTACAGTCCAACTCACTAGATGGATTTAGAAAGACATTTAGGTTATTTTTTGGCCTTGTATGATACCACTTTTTGTTTCGGAAATCTAAATTTATATTACATTTGAAACTCAACTGATGAAGTCTTATTGAGCATTTGTTTTGGTCGTTTTTTGCAAAACTAAAACCGAGGTATTATGTTGATAATATTCTCACTACTGGTCGGAGCACAACAAACATTTATTTATTAAAGAATGGCCTAATATACACTGCGGTTCTATTTTGGCTCCGTTCACAGTGTTTTAACTTCCAATCTGTATGTACATGTATGGTATTTATTTCTATTGCTAACAGTGTTCTCTGGGTGGTCATGTTTGTTAAGATAAATTATGTATCATATTCAGATGAAATCAGATATAAACATACAATATGTACATACAAATATGATTTCGTTCCTTATACATATGTATGTATGTAATGAGCTAGTGAAAAGAAAAGTAAGAAACATGACTGCCTCAGATTAACCCTTATTGACTTCTGGGGGCTTTGGTACACTTTATTTTCCATGCTTAGTAAACATTGCTTCATTCTTGATAAATATAATGAAGATGGATATACTTTTCTTCATTTTACTCCCATCTCATCAACTCCTAAAAAACAATGGACTTTTTTGTAAATCAATTACTGAGGCCAGTCCATATGTGTCTTAGGGGTGAATGATTTAACTCTACATGCAAGTCATTATTAGTACACGTACATATAGTTTGTTGTAGAATTGTGTCAGTCCCATTGTGGTACACGTACCTTAGAGGTCACCTCTGTGTGAAGGTTAATCATTCTGAGGTCATGGTTGACAAGGACAGAACTAACAGATTAGCAGCATATGTCTGATGTAAAGATATTAGATGATCACTTTTTCTTACTTTGAGTGGTTTTGATAACATTTTAATCATGGAGATTTATTTATAATGTTTCATTATTTGTTAGAAATGATAGAGCTTTAAAGAGTGAGAAAAGTGTAAATTATCAGCTAAATTGGCCATAATGAGTCGTTGTTATGGCTTTTGTTTTAGTTCGGTGTTTAAACTTGGAGATTGGATATTGTGAGAGGAGGGGGGAGTTGGTTGGCAACATTTTGGTTCTGTCTTGAAAAAATTTGAGTTTCTTTCCTTCCATTCTAACCAAATATGGTATAAATCATTAAAATCTATGACAGATTTAATGATGACAAAGATTTGACAATATTTGCTGGAGTTATGGACTTTACAATCTTAAAAAATGGCTTACTTCTTCAGGATTAGTGTTTCTTAAACACATCTTGTAGTATGATATTAAAAGAGCACTCGCTTGTAATGATTTCCATGACTGTCATATCTGTAATGATTATATTCACAAGTTTAATTTTTGCTGAGAGAGAGAGAGAGAGAGAATTCAATTTTATCAATGGATCACTCTATGTGGGTTCTGAGGTATATAGAATTTTAACAAGTTGCTTTTTATTAACCTCTAGCAAAAGAATTTTAACTATATCTATGGAGGCATCATAATATCCGATGGAGAGAAACAATTGAACAGATAAATATTGTCACAAAAGCTATCTCTGGTGACTACTGTATGATTGTACGCAGAGCAGGCTCCAACATTTTGGATAGTGAGTTGGGAGGCCTTAATAGCAAGGATCCTTTAGACTTTCCATGATATGCCATGGATAAATGTTTAGACACATGTGGTCTTCATGATGATTCCCAATGCAACCTGTTATACTGTTGTGATCCCTTTGGCCCCTCGTCCAAAACTTGAGTATAACTCATGAGTCTGAGAATTTTATGGTGCTCAACTTCAGTTCATCTGGAAATCTGGTTGACTGAGTAGACAAATATTCTCCGACTCCAGTCTCCAGAATATTCTTACATTTTGAGCAAGTCAGCAGCCTGAGTGTATGTGTACTTTATGTAATTTATGAGTCATAATGAGAAGTAAATCAGCTATATAATACCTTTGATATTACCATTGGTATAAATACAGTAGAACCTAGTTAAAAAAAAACCACCTCACTTAAGAGACCACCACACATTTAAAATATTTTAAATATTCAGCCAGTTGAAAAATTCTTAACAAATATTTGTAAATAATTCCAGACCCTCACTTAAAGGGGCATTAGCTGTGTTTTTTTTTTTCAAGATTGAAAACCAAAATTTTTCACCAGTTATATACGGAGTAATAAACTGCTCATTGACGCATGACGGGCGTAATTTGTACAGCCTAAATTGCGGTATCCTTGTTACTACCGAGATTGATTTACAATAACAAAAAAATTCTTCAATTCCTATACATTGTATATTTTGTGAAAATTGCTTTTTCACTTGCAATCAATTAACTTAGTCTTACTATTTGTATATGGACACCAAAATGGACATGACCTTATTTTCACAAAAATGTATATATTTGATTTTTTATGCCTGTGTGTGGCTCTTATTTGTTATTGGATATTAAGTACAAGTAGGAAAAATCAAAATAATTTTTTTCGTAAACACAGCTAATGTCTTTTTAATAATATCATTGGGACTGATTCATGTACCACGTGATACCCGATAATGTTTGTGCGGTACTAGTATCTCCAATGGTGATGGAACCTAACTCTACATAATCTTCCCACTGAAATGACATTAGCACAGGATATCGTCTTCTAGCTTCATTCCATCACTAATAGAAACAATAGTCTCGCACAAATGTTATCGGGTATCATGTGGTACATGAATTAGTCCCATTAGATTTCAATGTCTGTTGCAGATGCTACAGTTGCAATCAATATTTCAATAAATCATGAAAATATAACAATACCACATAATGCTGATTAACAATTTCATGATATTCAATGTTTTTGCTATATTAAAATTTGTCAAAACTGAATGTGATAATAAAATTCTTGTAATGATTGTCAAACACAATCATTGTCATATAGACGTGACAAATGTTGGCTGATTGCTGTCATTTATATTGGTTTTACATAAACGCATGTGACTTTATAAATTGAAATAAAACAGGTGTCATTTGTATAAAATTTGTCAGGTGAACAACAATTTAAATTGTTTTGCAAAGAAAAACACCAGAAGCATCCAAACATACAGACTGTATGTAAACCAAGATCAAAACACTCGCAATTTTAGGTCTTCCTTTAGGAAATTGAGTTTTATGTTGACAAGTTGAGATTTACATACCAAATTAAGCAGGAACACAATTAGCAGATCTGAATCTGTTGTGGACTTATCAAACAAATTTTATGACAGGGGAAGAATCTCACTGTTCATGTATTGATATAAAGCAATTTATCACGAGTCATGTACGTCAGCCTTCACCATATTGACGATATCATCACCTGTGAAGTTCTGTCCCTGCTATCTTACACTTTCATCGACTTGAATGTAAATTATATATTGTGCTATGCAAATACTGAACAAGACTTTCATAGCACCTTAGTTCTCACATCTCCTGTGGGTGTGTACTTCTGTGATACAAGTGTTGTATATAATAGCCATGTTTGTCATATAGTTTCAATTCTGTGTCATGTATAAATAATATGTATTACTTAATAAATACCTTTACGATATTGAGATTGGTTGCAGCTTTTAGTCTTTGATTTGATTTTTTGTTTTACGCCATACTCAACAATTTTTCAATTATATGGTAGCAGCCATATTTTAATGGTGGATGGGACAACCTGGTTAAAATGTACCTTGGATTAGAGACCACTGGCCTTCCGCAAGGAAACAGGCAAACTTTCTCACAACAATCAGCTTAGGTTCCATTGGGCCTCGAACATGCCCTGACAGTGTCTTTGAAGACTAATGTTACGGAGAACCATTTGACTTGAAAAACTGTGGTCAGGAATCCATTCTGTTGTATTGTTCTCTACTTTAAGAAGAACATCTTCGAGAGACCACCCGACTAGACTTGAAAAACCACTTGTCTTATAAGACGACATTACCATGGTACATGTAGGTATTGTGGTTCATTGTGGTCTTAATAGGAAATTTCCACTGTTTCTACATGTATGTAGTTGTACACACATACATTTGCTTAAATTATAAAGTTGATAAATAATCACCTGTCAATAAGTTAGATTAATGTATCGTGTTTTAGTATCAATTTCCTGCATTCATTCTCTCTCTCTCTCTCTCTCTCTCTCTCTCTCTCTCTCTCTCCTCTCTCTCTCTCTCTCCCTCTCTCTCTCTCTCCTCTCTCTCTCTCTCTCTCTCTCTCTCTCTCTCTCTCTCTCTCTCTCTCTCTCTCTCTCTCTCTCACACACACACACACACAAGAGGTTTACTTAGCTATTATCCACTAATTTCCCCCATTTTACTACTTTGGTTCATATACAACAACAACAAAAAGATATACACAAGCATAACAATTCTTAAATTCCTACATAATTTGTAAAATTGCTTAAGAAACCCGTTTGTCACTTGCTGTATATGAATACCACACTGGGTCCGATCTTATTTTCACAAAATCTGTAGGAATATAAGATTTTTTATGTCTCTGTTTAGCTCTTGTTTGTTATTGTACATCAACTTCAAGTAGTAAAAGTATGGGGAAAAAACTGATAAACACAGCTAATGCTCTTTTAACTAGGCAGTTATCAGAATACTGATCTCCTGATACAGTGGTCTAACAAGACAGGTCCCACTGTATAGATGTCAAATGACTGAATATTTACACTTTTACAAATTTTGAGAGCCGGCCTGCTCAGTAATAATAGGTAGATCCAGTTTCCCCACCCACACCGATCGAGCCTCTGGATCGTGAGAACTCTGGTCGTGAGTTCGAGTCCCGCCGGCGACAGGTTTGATTTTCCTGTCTTTCGGATGAGACAGTAAAAACTGGAGGTCCCCGTGTCACAGTAAGTGTCGGCACGTTAAAGAACCCTCACTGCTCAATGGCCGTAAGTGCCGAGCATAGGCCAAAATTTGAAGTCCTTTACCGGCATTTGGTGACGTCTCCATATAAGTGAAATATTCTTGAGTGGGACGTTAAACAACAATAAACAAACAAACAAACCAAACACTTGTAGTGTTTAATTTATATGTGTGAAATGTACAACTTTAAAATTCTAGTGTAGGCATGGTTGCAAGGTTTATTCCAGTAAAACCTTTCTAGGTTAATAGTTGAAAGAAGCAAGAATTGTTATGAGCATTTTCACCATTCGGTAAATAAAGGAAACGTCCATATCAACATTTTGGTCTAAACAAATTTATTTATAGTTTCTATGATCTTTTGGCCACTGTTTAATTATTGTGTTAAGGATCTGTCTCTTTGACAGGAGATGTTGGCTTATGCTTTTAAGCATTACTTTGATGTACAGGTGTCTGGCTTTCCTTTCAAGATCTCATTTCTATAGTTCTTGATATACCGTCGCAGGACAAGTTCCCAAATGTTATTTGAAATTAAAAAAAAATGGCTATTTTCCAAAATGTTCACCCTAATTTGTTAGAATTTCATAAAATGTTGGCAAGTGTATTCTGAATTGTTTATTATACATTCATTGTGGAATACGGTGGAACCTGTCTTGACAGACACCCCATCTGTCACTCAGATATGGACCATAAAGACAAGTGGTCTCTCATGAGAGGTTTTTTCTAAAGGATTACTTAACCAAAGGGTTTTCAGAATATGGTCTCAAAAGACATGTGGTCTTTCTTGAGTGTTTGTTTTACAGGATTCACTGTATTTCATTTTATCACATATAACATTGTTTTTAGAGGTTTTAAGATTCAAGTCAGCTTTAGATGTCTAAAGCTAAATTCCTCAATATTACCAATGTAAATGGCATGGAATATAAACACTTGAGAAAATCAAGTCAAATCTACCAGTTTTCCAAAAATAGAAAATAATGAAGTATAGTGGAGACTCACTGTTAAGACAAACCAAGTGACAGACTCAAAGTGGTTTGATTAGTAAGGTGGTCACTTAAGTGAGGATCAGGAATTATTTAATAATAATTCAGGAATTTTCAAGAGACTAATGCGACATGGTCTCCTAGTTGAGATAGTCTTAAGGTAAGGTTTCACTGTATATGGAAAATTGTCAAAAATAAATTGGTAAGAGGTGGTCTCTCAAAAGAGTTTTTATTTAAAGGATTATTTAAAGGGGCATTAGCTCTGTTGACCGAAAAAATATTATTAATTTTGATTTTTTCTATTTTTACTATTTGTACTATGTACAGTAACAAATAAGAAATATACACAGGCATGAAAAATGTAATATTCCTATATATTTTAAAGAAATAAGGTCAGGTAGGTTGTGATATTCATATACAAATAGCAAGGTTGAACAAATCAATTGCAGGTGAAAAACTGTCAAACCTGGGTTTCTTAAGCAATTTTCACAAAATATACAGGAATTTAAGAATTTTTAAGCCTGTGTATATCTCTGTTTTGTTATTTTATATCAATCTAGGAAGTAAAACAGAGAAGTAAAAAAAAAAAAAAAAAACACAGGAAATGTCCCTTTTAGCAAGAGGTTTTCAGAATGTGGTGTCAGAAGACAGGTGGTCTTTCATGAGAGTTATCTTTCAAAAGTGCTTCCACTGTAGTGAAATTCTTACTACAGTTTGACAGTAACCAAATCTAGGAGAATGATTTGTAAATAAAATGCAGTTGTGTTTAAAATGGGAAAATACTGGTACCGGTGTATATTTTAAAACTTATTTATGGCACAATACTGTAGGTGACGCTAACTCCACATTTTAAATCTTAAATGTTAT
>BROG01000281.1:790000-876138 GCA_030159075.1 Atrina japonica
GTTGGTAGGATGTGCCACTTGTGTCTGACAAGCTCTCACATAATTACTCTTGGCTATCTGAATAAGCATCCTTCTTATTGCTGCTTTCCACCATGTTAGTTTTCATTACATGTTTAGTAAGAGCATGTGCTTCATAAAAGCATGCATGTTATTTCCTTGTAACAGCAGTGCTATGTAATACAAGAAACTGTGAACAAGAAACCCATCTAGTACTAAAATATGGTCACCCATCTAGTACTGAAATATGGTCACCCATCTAGCTCTAAAATATAGTCACCCATCTAGCACTGAAATATGGTGTTACAAGAAAGGTAGGATCTCAAAAAGAGGTTTTATTTAAAGGATTATTCAAACAAGTGGTTTTCAAAATGTGGTCTCAGAAGACACTATGAATGGTGGCAATTTATAAGAATGGTCTCTTAAGACAGGTACCACCACCATATGTCCATTACTGATAAGACAGGTGACCATTTACTGATACAAAAGATGACCATTCAGTAAAGAAAACTTCAGGAAATAGTTTTAGTTCAGATCATCGTTATTTTTCTATGAAGAGCACATACATGTAATTGACCTCTTAACTATGCTGTCTATGCTGTGGTGGACAAAGACATTAGAAGAGTACTTAACGAGATAGCCAAAAGTATTTATACTAACAAGTCACAAATAAACATCTGTGCCTCGAGTGACCTTTTCTGCAACATACAAACAGCAACAAACAGAGAATGAATATTTCATCCATAATAAATCCAAAATTTATTCCATAACACTGAATATAAAGCACCTTCTAAAACAAAAGCAAAGTGATATGCTTCCTACTGTCATTCGGCCACTGAGCAATGAATGATTCAACTGCCGGTTTTTCGGAATACTTCTCTGTTTATCGAAAGAAGAAATGTGGCTCAATGGCTGAATGACAGTAGGAAGCAGACCGCTTTGTTTTTGTTTGGAAGATGCTTGATATTTAGTGCAATGGAATAAATTTTGGATTATTATGCATGAAATGTTCATTTTCTGTTTGTTTCTGTTCTTACGTTGCAGAAATTAAAACTCTAATTCAGGCACAGATAGTTTTTGTTGAAAAGTACAGGTAAGAAAACTATCTGTGCCTGAACATGAAATGTGAAAAGTCCCAGAGGCTGAATAAAACTCAAAGCCTCTGGGACTTTTCACATTTCATGTTGCGAGTATGATATACAGTGACGACCATCATAACTAATCCGCCTTTTATACCTGCAGTGGGACTTGATTTTCCAGTGAAACAACTAAAAAATGTCTGCTATATGGGAGATGAATTTGGAATGTTTCAAAACTTTTTTTTTTGAACACATTTTTTTTTATTCAAAGTTCAAAAGCTTTTTATGATCCTAGTTCAGCTATAAGAGAGTCATGCTGGACACAATAGCTATGCCCTACCAACAGACAGTCATAGGTTTACTTTCATGTATTGGGTCAGACCTAAAACTGAAAAAAGTACTTGCTGTTCCTTTTGATGTACCGGTACCTTCTTTTGGATGTGACTTAAACATATCATGAAGGTCTCCTTACTGAAATGGCATCAGTCTGTAGCACAGGTCAAAATTTGTGGCACTTCACTTATAGAATTTAGATGATGACATCTCCAAACATGTATATTGTAAAGTTATAGGCAGTTTTAAAATGACAATAAAACCAAACACATAAACTTGGCAACCTCTCTGTGTATATTCATCAACATCATCATCATTATCATTATACAATTAACCACCCCAGCTTACAGCTACAAGTAAATTAGCGTGACCTTATTTATGTTAGTTCCCCAGCATTGAATAAATGGATGTTTTTTTTTATGTGTGTGTTGTTTTTTTTTAACTGGTACATGTACAATGTACAAATAAAAGTTTTCAAATACAATAATGGCCTCCAAGGCCAAGTGGTTAGAGCATCACGCTTTAAACCATGCAGTTTCCCACTTCTGGTTAGCACAAGTTCATGTCTGCTGGAACCTAAGTTGACTTTTGTGTGAAAAGTTGCCAGTTTACTTGCAGAAGGTCGGGGGGGGGTCTCTTTCCGGATACATTATAACCTGGTTCTCTCCTCCATTAAAAACTGGTTGCCACCATATAACTGAAATATTTTTTAGTGTGGCACAAAAAACTATTCAAAATTTTTAAAAATCAAACAAAGACAATGACAGCTTTTATAAAACAAGTCATACTGACAAAATATATATGTGAATTGTGAACATGAATGAAATCCTAGAAACCTGACAGTTAGGCCATCATTAACAAATTCTTTGTTTGATGCACCCCATCCAGTAGTTTGAGAGTGGGATGGATGGTATGCATTTTTTACTAGTTGATGGAACATCAACACAGTTATGTTATGCTAAGTTGTTTATTTGAAACAAGTCAAAGCACATTTTGCAGTATGGGGTTAATAACACTTTATATTGAGGCAAAATTACACATGTATGTGCGTTTCAGCAACATAAACTCAACTTCAAGATTGAAATTTCCAAATCACACTTTTATTTGTATATTTTTGCTTTTTAATATGACGAAAATATGTAACAATTCGCTGAAATATATAAGTCTACAGGACTTGTTGAAATATATGCTATTAAAGGTCAGTTTGGCGTCCTTTATGAATTTTGAGATATTATAAATTTACTTTAGTTTGTTGCAAAATAAATAAGCCATCAGTACTCACATTAGGCCAAATGTCTGACTCGATTTTTAGTTACTTTTTTTGTAAAACCTAATTTTACCGAATTACAAAGTATTCAGTATACTGAGTGTATTATACCTCATTAAATATTACGATTGCCATCAACTCGTATCAGTACTTTGATTTCAATTTTGATATGTAAATTGCTCCAAATTTGGGGATTTTTATGATAAGAATGAAAAATTTACAAGTGGGCAAAACTGCAAAAACAAAAATGGGTCAGGGCTTTTAAGGTCAAATCAAACAAATGTTTTTATTTTTTGCCTGAATAATTCAGGTGTTTATAGTCTGTCTACAACAATCACTTGAGTGTCCTTGATGTTTGGAGAGAATCAGAAGGGTCTTGAATTATTTGAACTAGGCCTGTTTGTGATTGAATGTGTGTGATATTAAAGAGAATTATATATAATGGAATGTACATGTGATTGCAATTATAAGCCTAAAAGACTTGCAGTGTAGTGGTCTTGTAACATTTGACTTGCTAGTGAAATGCCTTTGAATTCTTTGATTCCTGGTTTTAACGTTTTACATCTTTAAAAAATATTAGAGACTGTTGCATTGCCCTCTTCTTCTGAAGAGACTAAAACCCAACCCCTGAAAGCCCCCTTGCCCTCACTGCATTACTATCAGTCCATAGCACAGGTCAAAATTTTTTTTTCATAAATATTATATAATCTAATTTATATTGTCATTGTTTATTTTGTGGTTACACAAAAGAATACATTTTTTTAAAAAAATTACCCAGAACAGCTGGTGATAAGATACACAGTTTAATTGTTTATCATGGAATGATTTCTTGTTTTGACTCGTCATACCTGTATTTTATCATGTCCATCTGTCTCAAACTTATACAACACATTATAATTTGCTTGTTTAAACAAAAACTCAAACATTTACCTGTATATTTACCTGTATTTTGATCATTAATTGGTTTGTTTGTCTGCTTTTGTTGAAGGTGTTGTTGAAGACCAAGTTGTGTTTTTTTTTTCTTTCATCAAAAGAAAGGTATTTATCAACAATGGCTTGAGAAAAGGTTTTCAGTGAATAGATTGTATGGAACTCTTAATTATTCTACTTGTACACCAGGCTGGACTGATTTTGTTTGCAAGCCATACTCATTATTTAATTACAGGAGATTATTATAATGTAAAATTATCCCTTTTGTAATAGAGGAATCTGTAATCGAGTTAATCTGAAAAGAAACAATCAAATATGAATGTAAAAATTTTTTTTCTCAAACTAAAAAACAGACTTTTATTTGTAAATAAACATTTGTGCATTAGATAGGATACAAAACAGGTATATGTAGAAATAAATGTTTAATCCTTATATGCATATGGTAAATACAGAGGCACCAGTTTGTATAAATGTTATGGTAGTTAATTAGTAGTTGTATGGGACACTGACATTAATTGCTGACACTTTGAAGCAAATGCCAACCACCAAACCTGACCAAACTAGACACACTGCTATTACATGGAGGGGGAAGAGAACCTGTCTGTTTTCAAGGTCAGTAGTGTAGAACAAAGTCCTAAATGAGTAGAGCATAAATAACCATGAGAGTGAGAAGATGATGCTTTGAGGGATAAATAGAGAACAAAAGTTCTATTTAAGAAAATAGTACATAGATGTAGCTGTAGACATTTAATTTTTTATCATTCTTGACCTCAGGTGAGAGGAGGGGATTTAAAATGAAAGTGAAATTTTCAAGCTAAATAAATGAATCATGGACATATGTGCCATCCATATGAGACTATGGTGATTTAGGGAGAAATTAAGATGGGTGAATATATTCTCTGTTCTAAAAGGGCAAAAAGAATCATGAGCCAAAATATTAAGGTATACATTATTTCATTTTTATCATCAGAAAACTGAGTTGTTCACCTGTACCAAATTGAATGTACACTGTACATGTATATTATTATATTCAAGTTTGAATTTTCAAAAGTGTGTGACCTTTCATGACTGGTAGCTTGTCTCGTGACTGGTTTTAGCATTCAATGCTCATTGTTCAGTGTGAATAGTTCAAACTTGACTCAAGACTGGTTTCACTGTTCAATACTCCTCCTTCAATGCTAAAAAAAAACCAAACAACAACAACAAAAACCCCATAAAAAACAAGAATTTAACTTTAGACTGGTTAAACTGTATAATGCACCTAATTCATTGCAAATTGGTCAATGAAATTTAGACTGGTTAAACTTCTGTAAAGTGCTCCTTCTTCAGTGAAAATAGGTCATTCATGGATTTACAAACTAATAAACACAAATGCATTCTATGATAATTTGCACTTCATATCACTCCTCAAGTGAATCTGATATTTCAACTTTGTATTAAGTTCAGGTGATAATTCATATGCTGATTATTAGATATTTCAAATGAAGGAGTGGTAACACTGTAACAAAAATATTTCCTGTAAGAATATTGAAATCCATGTCTTGGTTGGTTATTGAATAATTATTCACAGATTACAGAAAGAATATTGTTCAAACATCGAAGTTTAGTGAATCGGGACATGAATTGGGATATACAATGTATGTCCAGGATGAGATTTACACTGCCCCTTGACAATCTTTCCTCAGTTGAGAAAATTCTAAAGTGGCTTTATGGTCAACAAATTTTTTACTTTTTATTCAGATGAGTAAATTTTAACTTTTGAGAATAAAATTTGTGTCAGAATTTTCCTACTTTATGGTCTCGGGCCCAGGTCTTCACATATTACACCTGAGATTTTGAATCACTACACTTGTACATGATGGTAATGTGATAGTCATTTGTTGTACCAGGGATTTATCTAACGCTAAATCCTGTGTATATTAAGACACTAAAAAAAATTGCATCTGGACTCTCAAATGATCCTAGCCTATATCCACCAGGACACAATTCAAGTCTGTTCATTTCATTCTTGTCCTTCTGTTCTGGTTTCTCTTTAAGTAACAATTAAACAACTACAAAATTTATTTCAAAAACATACATTTTTATTTGCATTTGGAGAGAGAAAAACTGAAAATGACAACTGGTGGAATTCAACCCCTTATACAGTATTTACCTAAATCTGGGAGACTCTGTCAAAGTTGGTGTGACAATTTGAATTTGCATTTTTAAATGTTGTTTTATGCCACACTCAACCATTTTTCAGTTATATGGTGGCCACCATTTTTTTTGGTGGAGGAGAGAACCTGGTTACAATGTACCCGGGATGAGACCACCAGCCTTTCGCAAGTAAACTTGCATACTTTCTCACAAAAATCAGCTTACTGGTATTTTCCAGCGAGACTCAAACTTGCGTCGACTAGAAGTGAGAGACTTTAAAGCGCAATGCTCTAACCACTTGACCACGCAAGCCCCTTGACACTTTAAAGGTGCAAGTCCATGGGATAGGTCCAAATGTATGGAACTTCACCTGTAAGTTATAATATATTACCCGCTAATGTAAAATGAGTGCAAACAACAGTGCAACCTGGGTTTAATCCTTGGATTGGACAGGGGAGTCTATGAGATGGTATGTCGGTTGTTAAGTCAGAAATGTGGGTTTTCCTTCCACAGCAAGGACACCTACACACAAACATCAGAGCCATCTAGTGACATTAATATAAGTTAGCATAACTTGTTTGTCAATTATCATAAAAGGAATAAAAAGTTAAAACTTCAAAACATCAATGAAACAATACAAGTGATGTGTGTATATCTGACTATTCCTTAGCTTGCCATACAACTGAAGATGGGCAGATTGAAGTTATGATTTATGCTCTTGTTTACACATGTGTCAAGTACTATCAACAAAGGCATTACATGTCTACTTTACATGTACACAATATGTGACTAAGTTATACATTGCCTGTCACAGACTTGCTAATGTTTTATGCATCTGCACAGATGGTTTACCTACTTGCATATATAATATATTCAGGATAAATTGCAATGATATAATCCAATATGCATGCATCAGTAATCTAGAAAAAAACTGGCTTAAAGTCTGTTAAAAGTACATTTTGGTGCTGCCTCAGCATATATATATATACAGAAACCACTTGATTCTGACACCAGATCAGCATTAAGTAATCAAAACTAAACTTTGTCCTTGATTGACCAGTTGGTTACCAGGCTGCTACATGTACGTTTAGTTTCTTGACCAGAACATGTCCCACTTGATTTTGTTCCTTGAGCAGTCATTGTATGTACTAAAACCACAGAATTTTAATTCTTGACCAGTATGTATGATGGCCACTTAATTTGTTCAACAGTTTTCTTGACCAGTATTCTGTATGAACCCGGGCCACTAAATCTGGTATCTTGACCACTGACCAGTATGTACCATAGCCATAAGGTAACGATTTTGATTTGTTTTCAATTTGTTTTTGACAAGGGAATAAAAAATTCTGGTCAGAAAATAACACTGTCCATTGACATTATATAGGAACATTTCAACCTTTAGGTTTTACAAACTTTATTTCATCGTTAAGCAGCCTAGATGAAATACTGCATGATAACTTTACTAAATGTATGACTGTTCTGAATGAACTTATATTGACCTCAACACCTCTTGTGTACAATTTATGTAAAACATTTTTAACATCAATTTACCTTGTCAATCATAAGTTATTTATATGACGGAAACTTAAAAATGACAATTTATAACAAGGTATTTCAGTTTAAAACTCTTGTCACTTTCTAAATATACTTCAAATCAACCAAGTGTCAGAATAAGATTATTTACTGCAGGTTCTTTCTTTTTTTGGCACATTCCCAGCAAGAAAAAAAAACACCCCATAACTTCTGTGGAAATAATTATGGTTGTTTTTGGAAATTGTATTTATTTTGGGGGGAAAGAAATTTTTTTCTGGAGGAAACTAGATAATGAGTAAAGAAAACAAGATATTTAGAGATAGTTTTGTGTTTGGAGTTTGATGAATATCCGGAGAGAACAAGATGATAAGATGAGGAAATGATATATCATCTCTAGTGATGAGGTAGTTTTCTTTTGTTAATATTGTATAATGTGTGTTGTTGGAATGATTTTACTCATCACTCCCTGAAAAACAATGGACTCTTCTGTAAATCAGTCATTTTGGCCAGCCCATTTCTAATTGTCCACAAAGCTCAGGGTTGTGCTGGACATACTGATACATAATATTGAACCTACACCCCCCCCCCCCCCCCCCCCCCCCCCCCCAAAAAAAAACCAAAACAAAACAAAACACAAAACAACAAAACTGAAATAAAAAAAACAACAAAAAATAGCAAAACATAAAAAAACAGGAAAAGAAACATTCATAATCAAAAGTTAATCCCCCAACAGCTTGATCCATTCATTTCAATTTCAGGTTGTGTTACCGTACAGTGCACTACATGCATGGATTATTTGATAAATGATCAGGGCTAAAGTTGTAGGAGTCTCTTTGTGGTGTGTAAAAGATAAAAAGTGTTATATGAATTAATTCATAGATATATTCATCTATGTCTACAGTAGTGTGTCACATGTGTGCTCTCTTTCATCTCTGATGTTCTGTTTTGACAGAATTGTAATATGTATAACAAGAAAGGTATTTACCTGTAAAACTTGAACGTGTCAACTACGCGTACCTGTACCATACTGACTGCTTATATTGTGCAGGTAATAGATTTTGTCAGCAAGATGAGTGAATACTGCTTGCTGATTGCTTTTTGCATAATTTTCGTAATTGTTTTTATGTTTATTTTGTCGGCAGAGATTGGTCAAACCACAGGTTGCCTTCATAACAGTCACAATCAGGAACCATGATTTTATTTCTTTCATAACAAGTGAGATTGTGTTCATTTTATTTCTGTTCTATCATGTCCTGCCAATTATTGGTTTATTTGTATGCAGACATCATCAGCTGCTAGGTGAAGTGCCACAAAATCTGATTGATGTTATGGACTGATGACAATGTAGTGAGAATTCTTTAAATACATTTGCCACATCTGATGTAACATAGGAACCCAGTTTTCGCTTCTCATGGAGCCGTTGGCAGGTCAGATTCCTGTCCTTTGGATGAGACAGTAAAACCTGTGGTCCCGTGTCACAGTAGGTGTCGGCGTTGAAGAACCCCTTCTGCTCAATTGCCGTAAATGACGAGTATGGGCCAAACTTTGAAGACCTTCACTGGCATTAGTGACGTCTCCATATGAATGAAAGATTCTTAAGTGGGACGTTAAACAACAATACAATCATCCATCCAATTCATTTATCATGGTAATCACTTGACAAAGAAGCTCCAGTTTTCACTTCTTATTCCACCAACTCAGTAACTAACTCCTTAAAAGAAGTCAGAAACAGAAGGTATGAACAAGTTTTTGGAATCAAAACATACATGTAGACTCTCTACTTGCAATTTGAAAGCTCAACCTGTTTAACATTAGACAAGCATGAGAGGTTTATATCAAGCACAAAGTATTTAATAAGTACAGAGTGGTTCTAATGAATACAGAGTGGTTCTGATAAGTACAGGGTTGTACTGATAAGTTGTGTTGATTGACTGTCAAATACACACCTTCTTACCTACCCATTGCATTGCCTGTGGTTGTATACACAAATGTGTTTCATTACATACATGGCATAGTGCCCTTGATTGATTTTCCACATGTGTATATTGCTATATTGTTTGTGTATATCAATTTTGTACCTGTCAAAAGAATCAAGTTTCTTCCCCCAAATTCTAACCAAATTTGGTACAAAGCTATATTTCAGGAAGATTTAGAATTACTTTGATTATAACCAATATCTAGCAATATTTACCAGAGTTATGGGACTTTAAATCCCTCATCTTTATCTTAGATATTGTTTTTTTATTATAATTTTCAGTGACTTTGCAAGAATGACACATATTTAGTGCATTATATTATAGATAGTTGACATTTCATTAGATTACTATGATGTGATTGTACTCATTGCTGGGCACTTTTGTGACAATGCCTGGGTACTATCACTTTTTACGTGACAGAGTTATCTTCCATAAGTAGAATCACTTAATGCACTCAGTAGAGGGCAGAAGAGGACAAACAAATAGCACAGTATTTTGGGTTTGCATGTGATGCACTAAACCTGTATAGATGCCTGTTTAGATGGATGCAGTGGAACCTGTCTTGAGAGACCACCTTTTTTGCTACTAAAATGTGGTCTCTAAAGGCAGGTGCTCTCTCTCTCAAAAGAGGTTTTATTTACACTACAGTAATATTTTTAACAGAGTGGTTTTCAAAATATGGTCTGAAAAGACAGGTGGTCTTTCATGCCAGTGGTCTCTTAAGACAGGTTTGACTATACTGTGCTCTCTTAAAGTCCCTTTGGGCAGCAGAATAGCCCCTCTCAAAACAACGTTATGATTTGGCATATACTCTGTCACTTTGATTAAAAAAAAACATCCTGGGATTAGACCAAAACCTTGATTTTAAAGGTATTTTGCCACAGAATATTTGAATACATCATGCATATAATATCTAGAATGAATGAAATACCCCGACGACTATATTCCTGTATCCATGTAAGAATACAAATGTTGACTTGCCCGTTATTCACATTCAATTTCTTTTCACTAATTACAAGACATTACGGCATAACAAGTTGGTTTTTTTTTAATGTGGGATTTTTAAAAAAGCATTTTATTTGTAAAAAATTTAAAACTTTAAATACAAACAAAAAAATCAATTTTTGACATTTTATTAATAGTGCTTTATGTATATATATAGACTTTTGGTGTATAGCAATTGTGGTATAAAAATTTTGTCATAAAGTTGTACAACAGAAATAAAATTCAACAATTCTGAATGTACTGTTAAGCAAGTTATTTTAAGGAATATGCAATTGCGAATTTAATTGTTTTCTTAACCTTTTGCAGTGCAGGTAATATTTCAGTTTATTATTCCTAAAACAGAATGAAACCATTAAACTTGTCAGTGAGGTACAGTATACTAATGTATTTTAAGAAACTAGATATTCAGAATTGAAATAGATCTCTATACCTATAATTGCTGTACAAAAGGTATACATATCACTGCCTTACAGCAGAAAGGTGGGTCAGAAAGATTGTATCTTTAGCTGACCGCACACTTCATTTCTCAATGTATCTGAAGATCATATGTCGTCCACGATACACATGTTCAATGACGAGCTCCGGTTACCTGGTAACCTGAGACTTCTACTACTTAATATGCACTCTTTTATGGTGTCCGTATTAATGTTTACTAGCGATAACATTTGACCTTGAACTTGCTGGATGTTGCTCAGATTCAGAGTGTACTTTGAGAGTACAATTAAAATTTATATCTATGAAATATTTGTAATCTAGTCAACACACATGTTAGCATTAGTACTATTACATGCATGTAGAGGATGTATGCATGTTTGTGTGTTTGAATGAGTGTGTGACAGTAATCTATACATACAATACCTGTATTAGTTCATTTTGAATTTGGTGTAAAAATAAAGAAAACTTGGATTCCCTATATAGCATAGGGACCAATACTTAACATGAAAAGGTCATTGCACAGACCATTGAGAAGAGACAATATTTAGATAAACTTTTGTCACATGTTAAATAGCTGATTTTTGAGTGTTGTAATTTTCATGATTAATTCTAAAGTAAAGTGTAAATGGACAGGGCAATGATTTGTTATGGTATTCTTAATGTATTCCTGGCACATGTCTTTGAAGTCTGTAATACTAATGTTGATCTTTAAACTAGTTTTATTTTTATGGCCCTTGTAAAGGTATGTAATTGATTTAGTTAAATTGGTATAACAGCCTGGAGCATTCCAGACCGAAATTCTGTCCTTGCACTGTCCTACATATCACACTCCAGATTTTACGACAAGAAGCAAACATAATAAAATGTATATCGCATGTAAAAAATATCACATAGAAATGATTTCTGACAGCTGTTTTGTCCTCTAGCCGCCTACAACGTGACAGGTGAAATCATTGATGTGTAGAATCTCTATCCTCCCACACGACAATACATAAAAATCTCCTATATACGAAGTTGTTTTAGATTGTTCCATCGTATGTTATGGTCTCCATGGTGTAATGGCTGTCAGAGGTGTACACACACACATACACAAAACACTGGCCAAGTAGCAAAATTAGCATAAAACATTGTAGGCTTATAGCACTAACATTGTCTGTTTATTCTTCATGGCTATCAGTTATGTTACCCTTATGTTTTGATGTAAGTTAACACATGTATGAATGTTTCAAGCTGACTTTTAATCATCAGTATTTCCTTGGGGGGGGATACATTTTGCATATATTCAGATGAAGTATTTTGGGAAAATCAGTTTAGGATCTTTTGGTCTGTTCAAACTTTAAAACTCAAGCAGTCAATACACTGAATCAAATGCCAATGAGGATGTGTGTCTGTGTGGATATCAGTATATTTGTGTGGTATATGTATTTGGTAAAAGTGAGTTTTCACTTGAATTCCCCTACTCCAATCCTCAGGTGGAGATGGGGGGGTATCAGGCCTTTTTCCAGTTTCCATGGGGTGTAAATTCAGGTCAATTCCCAATGTAAAGTACATTTTTTCCCAGTTTGATGAAAGAAATTCCCAGTTTGGTGTTGAGGCCACAGTCATAATGTAAAACAAATTAATAATGTACATGTATGGGGAAATGCATTCAAAAAATAGATTCCATTACATTTAGAATTTCATCTGTGAGAACAATCTCCCCAATTTGACACAAATTCACGTTAGAATTCCCAATTGTGTTGCCAATGGCATTTCCCCAAAATTGACAGAAAAAGGCCTGGGTATATACTAGCCTGGGATCCTGGCCAACTCATACTTCGTCGATAGGGCCAGGCGTAATTTAATCCACGTGACCAACTATCCGCGCTAAAAACAGGACTGAAGTATAACAGGTGACCAGATCAAGATAATGCGCATGTCTGTATTAGTAAACAGAAGAAATGGTGGTATCCATCTCAGTTTTCAATTTAATTAACATATTTCAAGTGATAATGAAGATCTGATGTGTTGATAGGGATAAGAAGGAATATACATTTTTTTTTTAATCTTGCTATACACAAAACGGTAGTGGCTAATATTAATGAGTTTAGGGAGAAGTCAGTGTTACAAATCCTTCTAACAGATAAAGGGAGAGGCAAACTTTGGTATAGAAAAATTGTTTGTTGATGCTTTTTCTTTTTTAAGCTCACCCGGGTAGCTACATGTATTGCTATGCCCAATATCTATCGTTGTCCATCTGTTAACTTTACCATTTAAACAATTTCTTCCCAAGAGCAACTGGGCAGATTTCATTAAATTTTTTAGGAAGTTTGGTCCCAGGAAGGGCTTTCAAGTTTGCTAGCAAAAAGAGGCTAGTACCCATAGGGTTAAAAAAAAGGGTCAAACCTTGGTACATCTTAAGAAAATATTCTCATTAGCCAATGATCAGATTTCTTTCCAATTTTGCTAACATTATTAATTCAATTTCAACAAAGTTTGCAAAAGAAATTGAAATTTGTTCATAAATAAACCTTGAGTTGACTTTTTGTATACAGTGATACATGAGAAAGTTGTAAGACATTATCTAAAGTTTGAAGGTCATGGAATCAAAGGTCAAGGTCACAGACACATAATAAGCTGAAAATGTCAGGGTTTTTATCAATTTATATCCTTCTTTTACTTCTTACCCAATGGGTAAATTTCAACCAAACCTTGTAGGAATGATCACCATGTGAAGCTGCTTCAAGTCTGTGGAGGAAAAGGACCCGAGTACCTAAAGGGCTTCAAAACGGGTCCACCAATAATGTAAATTTTACAGAAAACATTATTTTACTGTCTACATCAGAAGTGGTGCAAAAGGACATACTGGTTTTATTCAAGATGGTGCCTGTAAAAACCACTGGTGGTGGGGGTTTGGAGTTGACCACTGGACAACAGTTCTAGTTATTTTGCATTTTAACTGTCGATGTTGGAAGCTGTAATTTCCTTGATATGTGTTTGAAAACTCGACAAAATTCTGTAAGGTGAATTTGTCCAAATAATGTTGGCCATTAGAAGGTGGCCCGACTTTGTCTTGAAATAAGTGACAATATTCAGTGATATATTTATTTATTTACGTTAAAGAAATGTGGATCTTAAATTAATTTGACATTTTCATGATTGGAAAAAAATTATATAAAAACCTATATGAAAAAGTATTCAATGATGTTTCATAACCATCCGATTTTAACTAATTTTTTAAAGTATCCATTTATTATTATAAATCGACCAGTTTACTTTGTAAATGGAGAAAATATCCAGGTTTTTTTCTGCTTGAAAAAGGAGAATATATTTATGATGTATAGTAAAATCTAAATAACCTGGTGGGTGGAGTCTTGTGAACCCTTTTTTGTCCTGGATGAGTTTAAATTTTAGGTAATAAAGCGTAACATTAAAATTACACTGACTAGAGTAATCGTTCCTACTTGTCACCATACATAAGAGTATCCAGTGGAAAATAAACGTTTTTTCCCATGCAGCTTGTCATAACCGAAAAGTGAGTAGAATCATCCATATGATATTCAAAAGGTTACTCGGCCCCGACATCTTATGTGAATCGGACAATATCAGAACTTGACATTTGAACAGTATTCGAAGTGTTTCATAGTCAATCATAATTCTCATTTTACAGCTTTGTAGGTCAGATGCACTCTAGTACAAGTTCTTGTTTTTTATTATAGAAAAATGATGATTTTACATAATTCTTGTCCAGAATTAGAAGTATACTCGTGAAGGAAATAAAAAGAGATAATTTAAAGGTACAGTGCAATTTCTGAAAATCAATCTTCTTTCGGACCGTTAATTTTGTTTTGGTTTTGGAAGATGACCATAAGTCAATACTGATTTTTAATACTGATGATGTATACTGTCCAGTCTGGGTTTTTTTTTTGTATATATATATATATATATATATATATATATATATATATATATATATATATTATATATTATATATATATTACTCATGTATCTTTTTGATGTTTTTTTTTCAATTTATACTCTCAACATGTGAAATTGGTCAGCATCATCAAAAAACTTGAATGCTACATGTATGATTTTACCTCCTCATGGTACCTGTTTGTTCATTATATAGCTTTATGAATACAAACTATTATACAAATTTTAGCAAGTTGATTTAGTAATTTGAAACAGGTGCTTTCACGAATTAATGTAAAATCTGTGGAAAAAAGTGATTGACAATGCAAAAAATAACAACAACAACAAAAAACAACATAAAAACCCTTTTTATTAAAAAAAAAAAATCCCATAATAATTTGTGTTTGGTATGCAGTGTTTATCTGATACCATCAGAGGGAGAAATATTTTACAAGAAAAATAAATTAAACTGCCATCAACAAGTCCATCAGAATGTAAGTAAAATACACTATGCTAATTCATTTCAACTATTCTGAGTCTAAAATTCCTTGCGGTGAGAGATGTTTCACCTCATTAAAGCATCTACTTGCATACACCAGGTATGTTAAAAAATGTCATATGAAGCGTTGTAACAATGTATGCCTTGCCGTTTTTAGTAACACTAACGGAAAAAGCTGATCAGGTGGAGGGAGAAAACAATAAAAGATCTGATGTGACATGACGGATCAACTATCAGTGACCTCAATTGAGAGACTAATGACATGCTTACAAACGTCACTTTTTGTCACTTGCGTGTAGGTGGAAACGAATATACTTACCATTCTATATCTTGAAGTTTACTGTAGCTTTATTCATTTGCTGTTCTATGGTTACACTGTCTACATCTATCAAATGATTTGCTATCAGCCGACGTTACCTGGATGACAATCTTCAGATACAGCTCGCACAGATAAACACATTAGATGAGTTTAAAGCGATTATTTCTAAAGATATTGACAGTTTGTTATAGATGTTGTTATATAATACTCGCATTCTATGATCGCATCTTATATATCAGTGTAGAGATAAATGTTCTTATCTGATATGCCGTCTAGAAACACATTAGATGAACCAATGTCTACACCATTGTCAGAATTACCTGGGAATTGTAATATTTCTTTTCATGGAAACTTTATTTTGGTGCCATGTGATTCTGTGGAAAAGGTGAGATATTTGTTTCTGTGTGCATCAAACATGATTTTGGCTTTTGTCAATATATGTTCCTTCAGTATTTAGAGATGTGATATCTGATATCCTAAATTTATTTATTTATTCATTTTTATGTTTGTGTGATTTTATTTCTAAAAGCTATGTTATCAATAATTTTGAAATGTCTACAATATGGCTGGATTTTTAGTCTAAAACTTAACAGCGTATGCAATAACATAATTAGGTAACTAGAGTTATATTTTAAGTAAATGTCAGGCATGTCTTGAATATTTCAAGACAGAATTTGACATCAGTAATAAATCATAGCATAAAATTTTTCATTCATATCTCTCTCTCTCTCTCTCTTCTGCGTGTGTCTGTGTGTGTGTTGATTTGTTATACTAGCGCAATCTATCGTAATTTTACCTAGATTATTTCCCTACCTGAAGTTTTCCTTTTAAATAATGTTTGGTAATTACATTCTCCTTATATTTGAATTTCTAGCTACTTGCTGTCTTAGTCTTCAGAAGTTAGTTGTACCGTAATAATGTTTCTCTAATAGCATTTTTAATTGCCTTATGAATCATACAGAAAAAAAGCAGTATAAGAGAATGTTTTAGAAACTGGCTGTCAGTTGTAATTTTTGTATCTCTGGAAGTTCCATTGTTATATTTTGAATTATATTGTAAAAGCAGTGTGATGGAAGTTATCAAAATTATGGTACCTACAGTAAATATATTTGTTTGGAACTTTTGATGAACTTGTTTAATAATGGCCTATTTTCAACAAATGGTATGATAGACAAAAGTCATCTGCATGATGTTTTTTTTTTTTTTTTTTTTTTTTTTAATATTTTTGACCATTTGATCCAAATTTCTATCCATATGTCAATCTAACTTGTCAAAACACCTTGCAGGGGGTTATAGTTGTGATTTTCCAACACATTATGTGTCTGATTTATTTTCGCTGCTATACTTTTTTTTACTGGATATGTGGGTCATTTTCCAGTCATGATATTTGTGTTTTATGTAAGTTCATGTATTGCTGTATGCCAGAATTGGTTTACACAGATGACCAAATTATAGATGCACACACGTAATATGTACATCTACATACGTACAGTGACATCCTGCCACATCGTCGTAAAGCCTAAGAAAGAGCGTCACAATTCCAGACTGTGGTTTTACAATGATGCATCCTGCCACTGTATGCATTGCAATTACTAAAATAGGAAGAAATCTGTTTCTGAATGAAAGTAACTGTTAAACAGATCAGGGAAACTTGAAACGTAAAGTGTGCCTGTGAATTGGATGGATTTACATCTTAATGTGCACCTTTAGTGTGAGCTCAGAAGATAAAACAAATCCAATTTTCGGATCTCCATCTGGCTACAAAAGAATTTGGCCAAGCATTGTAAAATTTTAATTCATGCTAATTATGGAATCTTATTGGCTAAGATGATCAATTTTCCTGTGTATACTTGTCATGTGATATGCATTATACAATCCTGAAGTATCCCCCATTGGAGCCTCTCACCTGTGGCTCCATCATATAAAGAGAAAGTGATATGGAATGAAACAGACAATATCTTGACTTTGAGATATATATATATATATATATATATATATATATATATATATATATATATATACACATTTTTAATTTTTTACATACATTACTGAATAAAAAACCAAATAGAACTTTGATCTATAAGTTATTGAATTGATCACGGTACATTTGGTGCACCCACAGTTAGGAAGTGGAACTGATTTTTTATAAGTTATTTATCACCAAATCATTGTGTTATTCTTCTCTGAGAAATTTACATTTGTTATTCTCTGTGGTAATAGGAATGATTACCGCAGAAATGAAAAGAATGTTATTCACAAATTTAGAATGTTTTTCTAATATTTCATGAAAGAAAAAACTTTATTTTATGAATTCATCCTTATTTGCTTGTTTGTATTCTTGGCTCCATTTTGTTGTTAACTCATTAACCCTTGAAGTCACATTTGGACCAGTCCATTTTAAAGAATGGTTAAGTCCACAGACTGTACTGTTAGAATTCAGGAGTTTAAGATTTAGAATAAAAATTTTAGAATAATTTTACATGCAATATGAAAATTGTGTACCGCTGAATTATGATAGTAGACCATACCAATTATTGATCTGGGTGAGTCCAAATGTGACTGCAGGGGTTGATGGGTGAAAGTGAAAGGCTATAAGCAAGTGTCAGTTCCTAAACATTCACACACAAATAAATCATTCCTTGGACATGCAATAAATATAAAAACACACTAAAGCCAGTTAGGTAAATAATATTTAGAGGGCTCTCATGTTTACACATTGTTTATATCTATGTGACAGTCATTAAACAACAGAAACAGTATATTATGATATTTGTTGGGTTTTTTTTAAGCTTAATTTGCATACTAATTGCAGAATTCTTGTGACATCACTGAGAATGACTGATGTCATGTCACTTCAAGTAAAAGTTTACTTTCTTTGTTCAATTTCTTATGCATTTAATTTACAGTCAGTAATTGTTATGAAAATACGAAGAGTTAATGTTATGCCTTGCTTTTTCCGTTCTTTTTAATTTCTATTTTAGTGAAAATGTTTTTCCTTGTTTAAGTAATCTGGTTTTGGGTTGTTTTTTTTTTACCTTTCTGTTTTGTATTATCCTTAACCCTTTTGCCCTCTGAATATCTCAATGGAATTCACTTTTCTATTATTTTAGACAAGATCAATATGGTCTGTCGGGTCAAAAAGCTTAAACATTAAATAGAAAACAACAAACATTTTTATTATGTCATTTCCAAAGAAATGCACTCGATTACAAAATTTTATTGAAATATATTTTTGTAAATAAAAATTTCATTATTTTCATTATAGATAAAAAAAAAAAAATTATTTAAGCCATGTCATTTTCCCGTAATTCTTTGGACTTTCACACCCTCAAATGAAGCCTAAACTCACCTTCAATGTAGAGCCACCTGTATTCATGATACCAGTAGTTCATTTTTTAAACCATTTATTTGATGAATAACTTTGGAAAAAAAAATTAAATTAACAGATAAAATTGAATTCAGGTTTTCATATGACTTTGAGAGGGACAAAAATCCAAATGGACTATTAATTCAAAGAGAACTGAAAACATGTTTACTCCAGGATTACTCTTTTTTTTTTTCCCATTCACTTTTTGTTTGTACACATTTATCAGATGCCTTTGAAGAAAATGACCTCTTTAATGGATTTTATTTTCCTGTATTTGATAGATTCTTAGATATCCTTGTTAAACATAGTGGAGGGTACAATGACCTTGTCCGATATCTTAACATTTACTTATATTTGCCTATCAGTCTGTAGTGATAAACATAGTGGAGGTTAAATGACCTTGTCCCACGTTTTAACATTTGCTTATAGATGCCCATCAGTCTGTAGTTTTGATTGGTAAGTACACATTGTAAAGTTCATGTTAATTTACATTGCCGGTGAATCAAATGGAACATTTCTTTATATCTTTGCAGCAAAGCTCATGGAAAAAGATACGCAATATTGTACATTGGTCTCCATTTATACAGCAATTCAAGAAACATCGGTATCCATGGATACAGCTTGCTGGACACCAAGGTACCTATATTTTCATATCATTTTATAACCAATAGAGTTCATACTTGGTACACCATTAGACAAGTATAATTGCAGATTTCAAGGTCAAGGTCATGACCATGATGGACTCAAATGATTTTTGAGGATTATCCCCTGATATGAAGGCATATACTTTGTACATTTGAATATACATGAATTGTTCTTGTTGTTGTATTGTTGTTTAATGTCCCACTCAAAAATCTTTCACTTATATGGAGACGTCACCAAATACCAGTGAAGGGCTTCAAAACATCGAGCAGTGAGGGTTCTTTAACGTTCCAACCCCTACTGTGACACAAGACGTCAGTTTTTAAAGTCTCAGCTGAAGGACAAGAAAAGATATACGGTATACATTATTTATATGAATTGAATTCAGAATGTTCATTTAATTTAAAATCTAAACTCTAAACTTTTATGACTTTTACTACCTTCCTTTCAGATTTTTAAAATCATGTGGTCTTGAATAAAGAACTTGTAATTAAGTCATGGTTTAGTATGATGATTTTTGTTTATTGAGGCTTGATAACGGTGATTTATAGGTTGTTAATTGAGGTTTTAATAGCGGTGATTTATGAGTTGTTTTAATGGTGTGTTTTATGATGTTGATTCCTAACCTGCCAGAAACCCAAAATGGTGTCGGTACTTGTTGTCATCATTCTTAATTGTTCACATTTGCAAAAAACCTTTTGTCCCCCAGAAACTTTTTCAACTGGAGGTTGACATCACTGATTAGCCATGGCCACTATCATTCTAAAATATACTTAATAATTCTGACTCATGACTTCTTAGCTGAAAATAGAATATAGGTTTTAGGTTTGTCTGTCTGTCTGCTTGTCCATCTGTCTGTTTGTCCGTATGTCTGTTTGAAATATTTGTTTTTTTTAAAGATACTTGACTTTCTTTCCTCATACATGTATTTTATCAAAATTTGATTTGAACCTTTATATCAATAACATCTAGAATCCGAATGGATTTTATTGTGTCCAAAATTCCAATGTTTTTAGACAAATGACCTAATTTTTTTAATGTAGTGATTCTCAAACACTTATGTTTAGAGGGTATTCTCTCTCTCTCTCTCTCTGCATTAATGGTTAGGGAGAAGCTGTTAATTGGTAAGTTATAAGCAGGATACAAGCAAATAGTTGGTTAATTTGTGATATATGTCAAGTCTAGGACTTGTGGGAGTCAATGACTAATGTCTTTTTATGTCATTTTCAGCCAGTTATCGGAAATTTCACTAAACATTTTATTGAACAAAGATAAAGACAAAGATTAAAAAACTAAAACAACATGACCAAATTCACTATTTATAATGAAGTCATTTCTTTTCATGTGATTCAACTTACTATTTTAAAGTTTCTGAAAGTTTAACCTTATGCAGTGAATATGACACATTTGTTGGTAGTTTGGGTTCTCAAGTGCATCTTACATATTTTTGTGTTTTTTAGTTATTTGATAGTCTATCAAATATCGCAAGAATTCTTCTTGGTCGATGTACATGTAAGAAAATTTTCATTACAAATTTTGTGTAGCTGATTATGTAGATGACAAAATTATAATATATGTGTGACAGAATTATAATCAAAGTGACAAATTGGTATACATTTATATCTTGACTAGGTTAGTTTTGTTTCTTTTTAAAAACTTTCTATTTTGGGAATAGGTCAGTAGGTCACCTGCATATATTTAAATACATGTACATATACATCTATACAATGTATGGCATAATCAGTGTGTGTTCATTCATACAGGGATCTTCATGGTTCAAAGTTACTTCAAACGTGATTGCATGCCATGCTTGAATATTCTTCTGCCACTCAATGAATTACCCTGTCACACTATCAGTATCTTATTTGTGGATGCAGATTTACCATAGGTGTTGATTTCATGTCCCAACCAATCAAATTAGTTGATACATTTTGTAGGTATAAAATTTATATGATTTGTAAATTACAGGAAATTTCCAAGCCGGTGAACCTGGTGCTGTTCTAAAGAAGTATGACTCCCGCGAGCAAAGAGCCTTTTCAAGACTTATGAAAGATGTGTTGCGGCCATATGTACCAGAATATAGGGGAGATGTTACTAAAAACGGGGAGAGTATCCTTTACCCATATCAAGAACTATAAACAAAGTTTTTTGAAAAGCATTACTCTGTGATAAGTAACAGAATTATGAATTTGGAATTCTTTAACTGTATACCTGTTTCTTTCACTTTCTGTGTAGCAATTTTCTTGTTTCCTTATACCACTGAAGGGCCTCTGTGGCCAAAGCATATGTCACTTCTGGTCAGTGTAGGATCAAACACAGCTGGAACCTAAGCTGATTTTGTGAGAAAGTTTGCCAGTTTACTTGTGAAAGGCTGGCGGTTTCTTCTCGGGTACATTGTTACCTGGGTTCTCTCCTCCACCATTAAAAACTAGTCACCACCCTATAACTGTAAAAATTTTGAGTGTGGCATAAAACACCATTCAAATTTGAATTCCTTACTGCTGAAGGTAAAGTTCATCTATTTTTTTTCTCTGATTTGCCTTCCTGTCTTGCTGTGGGTACATTTGGTCTGCGTCATGAATCAGTTGGAGAACTGATATTGAATATTCTTCAAAATTTGTGACGCTTTATCAGAAAGCTGGTGACATCTTTGCATTCTTGAAAAATTCTTTACAAGACACTGGAGAATAAATAATATAGGAAATTTTTTTATCTTTTTTAATCCCTTCAAGAGCCACTAATAATAGTTTTTATTTTACTCAAAATTGAGATGTTTTTTTTAGGAGTTAGAACCTTAACACAAATTTTCAGAATACCTTCAGTTACAAGACTTGCTATGTGAGTTTGACTCACCGTGCGTTATGGATATGAAGATGGGAACTAGAACATATTTAGAAGAAGAACTTGAGAAAGCCAGAGAAAAACCAAAACTCAGGAAGGTAATGGCTTACTTTGATATTAATGATTACAGACGGGATTTAACTCAACCCCTGTGGTCACATTTAGACTCACTTGATTCAGTAATTATAAAGTCTATTGTCAAAATTAAGGGGTGCACATGTTATTATTGAATGTAAAATTATTTTGAAATGTGGATTCTAAATCATACATTCCTGAATTCTGACAGTGGATTTTACCATTCTTTGAAATGGATGAGTCCAAATGTGGCTACAGGGGTCAATGAGTTATCCATCCCTGAAAGACATTGGACTCTTTATTTTGTCAGTGACACAGACCAATCCACACAACTTTTATCTGTAGAAATTAAACAATTAACCAACAGACGTCTGTACCAATTATGACGAGGATTCGTTCCCCACATATTTCATTTTGATTTGACCGTGGAGTCACGGCAGGTGTGACCAGTAGACAGGGGGTGCTTACTCCTCCATGGCACCTTTTGATTTCAAGAGGTCTGTGTTTGTCCATTTTTTACCAGATTTGGACCTGTGTCCTAGACATCCTATAGATTTATACTTTGATATCTGAGGTTTTTTTATATACTACAAGCAGTCTATAATTTCTTACAGAAATTGGGATACATTAAAAAGCCTGAATTGTACTGGTCTTCTCCATTTCTTTTTCTTCTAAAATTGAATAATAAGAGAAAATTAATTTTCAATATAATATTTGGGGAAAAGTGAGAGTGGGAGAGATATAAAACTACATAGAATACATTTGTAAATAATACCAATCCTACCCCAATGTTAATCTGGAGACATGGCTCTGATGGACTGTAATTGTTTCATTTTTTAAAAGTCTTTTTTATGTTTCATTACATGCATATGTTTGTATATGATTTGATTAATTACATACACCTTTATAGAATTACATAAATCTGGGCGACCGTGACAAATTTGCGCGTAGCTCAGGCGAGACTCTGGAAACTTGGGAAATTTTTCAAACTTTACACTGACCTTTTTTCAGGACATGTATCAGAAGATGATAGAGGTCGACCCCTCAGCCCCTACGGCAGAAGAACGTGCACAGCAAGCAGTCATCAAACCCCGATATATGCAATGGCGAGATGAAATGTCTTCATCTGCTTACTTTGGCTTCCGAATAGAAGGAATAAAAGTAAGTTCGAATAGAAGTTATCAATTTTCCATTCTGCCATTTTATAGCTCTTTGTCAGTAACATTCAATGACCTTGGGCGTAAAAAAAATGTTTGTCTAGCTTCATGTACACTCCAAAGACCTTCCTCTTTTGGATTTTTAAATGTTGGCAGCTCATTTCTACCCAAATCTTTCATATTTAACTTTGATGGACATTCCATTTTTTTGAAGTTTAGCATAAAGGATTTACAATTTTCATGCTCACAAGAAATTCATTTTTGAAAGAGGATAAAATATTGGATTTTTATCATTTGAAGATATTTTCTATTGCAGAAAATGGATGGAGCATCCAGTAAAAATTTTAAGAAGACGAAGACAAGGGATGATGTCAAAGATGCTCTGAAAAATTTTGTGGGTGACAACACAGTTGTGTTGGTAGGTCCTTACATTGATTGTTTTTTTGTATCTTTTAAATTTTACACTGTATGTTTATCTGTATCTGGTACTGTATGGTTATTAAATTTCACATGGAGAAAATTTCGCGGTTTACTGAAAGAAACCGTTTCCAAAACAGAAGTTTAATAGGCATTATCTGTCTTGTTTTCCATTCAGTTGATGACATCATGCCTAGCTCTATTGAGTTATGACTATTTCATTGTATACCTAGAGTTTTGAAGTAAAGCTTATAACCATTTTGTGATTCGTGTATACGATGTTGGATTATATATGACTAAATTTTTATTGGTAATAACTTTTATAATTTTGATGGGTTATGTATTTGAATTTCTGAATCTTTATTAGTATGATGTATTTATTTCACAGTATTATCTTTGACCGGGAATATAGAAAAAAAATTAAATCCCTGCATGAATTAAAGTAATATAGAGTAAGTCTTGCACTGAAGGCTTTATCTGTATCTGGTAAATCCTTATTCACCTGCACTTGAAATCACCTAAAATATATTTCTTGTGTCAATCATGACATACTTTCAGATATCTGTGTAAATTCCTATCTCTGTGTGTATGAAATTGACAAAACATACCACTTGGATATTATGGATTCCGAAGTCTGTTTGAACCCACACATTTTATCTGATCACTTTTAGAGATCTTCATGAAATTGCTTTTTATATTTGATTCGTTTCTTTGGGTATTCAGTACTGTTTTCTTATACACAATTCAAGTCTAGATGGAACTTTCCATCATTATAGTTTAAGCTTGTCATTATAAGTAAGCATATGTTCAGGCTGAAGTACATTTTCTTGATTTTCTTTCAGAACAAGTATTTGAAGAGATTAAAAGCAATCCGTGCTACACAAGAATCATCAGAATTCTTCAATTCACATGAAGTAAGCAGTTATCATTTATTTTGTCTTGAACTACTTGCGATGGTTTGATATTACAGTCTTCTACTTGCAAGTAGAGGGTCCCAGGTTCGATTCCTGGTACAGGGTCATATTTAAGACTTCAGTACAAGTCAATGACTGGTCAGTCGTGAAATGCTTAGAATAAGAAGTGAAAGTCGTAGGTCTTTTGGATAATGTGTAAAACCCAAGTCAAACATCATGAAAGATATGGCACATCAAAGCACTCATGGTGTGTGGATATTCACTATATTCAGGGTGTTGATAAATCCGTGAATTTAAGATCTGGTGAATAAAATTTTAATGAGATGATATACAGTGGAAGCTCGCCTAAAGACCACCTCGTTTAGGAGACCACCTCGCATTTCAGACCACAAGTTTTCAGTATCTTGATAAATATCTAAGAAGTATAGAACCTCGCTTAAAAGACCACCTCACTAATCAGACCACTTTGAGTCAGTCAGATAGGTGGTCTTAATAGCCAGGTCCCACTGTATATATATATATCATTACAAGATCTGATGTCTGATTTAATCACTTCCAATCCTGGAATAAAAAAAAGAACCATGTTGTTTCAGATAAAAAATTAAAACATGAAAATTACAACTCATTGAATTAAAGCCTTGTATAATAATGTTTACCTAATGATCTGTTTCAGATTATTGGCAGTTCATTGTTGTTTGTTCATGACAAAACTGGTCGAGCAAGTGTTTGGATGATTGATTTTGGAAAAACTGTGCCACTTCCCTCGGACATACACATTAACCACAGACAGACATGGAAGGAAGGTAATCATGAGGATGGCTACCTATATGGTCTGGACAATCTTGTGTCAATTCTGGAAGAGCTCGATGAGGGATCTATGTGTTTAAAAGATGTGCAAGAACTAACGTCAACAGAATGATATTGCAATTCAGTAGTTTTGAATAGACAAATACGTTGTGAATATTCTAAGTGAAAAATAAACCATGAAAACTAGTGAACCTAATGGTTTATTTCTGAAAAATACATCCATTCATCTCAATCTAAAGGAGAGAAAGAAACTGAAAAAAAAAATTCAGATTGAGGTTGATATCGAGAGTTGATAACTTTAATGTAAGAGCTTTATAGAAAGGTTTGAGAGCGACTTTTGTGATTTCAAAGTTACCAGCTGTTTAATGAGACTAATTAACATGCATGGATGTGGACTTAGGTGTATTCTAGACAACAAAATGATGTAAATGACTTTGTTGCTGGAGAAGAGAGAGTAATGCAACAACTGTTAATTACAAAAGTCAAACTATTTCGGAACTATATAATTTATTTCTACTGCTATTACTTGTACAAAGGTTGACCTCATATATATATATGTTGCAGCTTAAATTGACTTTCTTTATAAATGGTTTTTGCTGCAAAGAGGGTAGCTATTCTATTTATGTAACTGTGTAGATCTACTTTTGTATCTTGTCTTATTTTTAGCATGTTGTGAAATGAAATTATTCGCATGAATGCTGTGGGCAAAAATAGTATATAAGACTACAACATTATGGGTTTTTATTACACTAGTCTTTGTAAAACTTAATTACTGTATTGCAAAGTTCTTGAATTTTGCCAATTTTTTTTTTCGTATGTAAAAATGACTTAACAAACACCCGAATTGCTGATAGGTGAACAAATCCGTTTTCTTTAAAGCATATAGACATTGAAATATTTATCTTTGAAACTATTCATTGTAATTCTGTATACCTGAGAATTTTTGACCCCTTTTAATTTTTCGCTGTTTTTGCCCTTAGATGAAAGGGCGACTTTGACATAAAACAATTTCCAAGCTGAATACACAAAGCATTGCCATACATGTCAATCATGAGACTATGACGAGGGTGAACTCAAGACGGGGTCAATATGTTCTCTGTCATAAAAGGGCGAAAAGAATCAGGGGCAAAAATAGCCAGGTTTGCAGTAATGTTATTGAAATGAAATTTATACATGTCAATATGTCAAACATTGATTAAATCTTAAGACCATTGTCTATATTTTGAGAAAAATATATGGAAAAATTTTGTTTTCCAATTTTTGTATTTGATTTCCCCCCTCATTTATCTCATACCTCTAAAATAAAATTCTTATTGAACAACTACTGCTGAATGTCTCCGGTGAGGTTGTCATCAGTTTTTATGTAAATATGCAATTTTGTCAGACAGCAAATATTTGGTCTGATTCATTAAAAATAGAAACATTCTCATTCCAAGATAAGCAATTGACAGATCTTAGAGTATGATATGTTTTTATGTTTTTTGCATTTTTTCTAAATTGTTTAATCTAATGTTTTCTATTTTTCTCTTCATTCCATTTTCAGGAAAAATGTGGTTTTGTAACTTTTTAGTAATTGATCATGAAAAACAGCTGAATAATTTTGAATTGCAAGTTTCTTATTCTTTTTTGCAATCTCTGTCTCATTTCAAAAGATTTTTGTTTTTCTATCTTTTGGAAAAATTACTCTATTTTAGCATCAAATTTCGTTTTGAAATTTGAATTTGAGGTCTGAATTTTTTATTCATTTTAAAATAGGTTTCTGATTAATAGTTTTCGGTAAAATTTAAACTACATGTATATATATATATATACATATTTTTGTTTATTTTCATAATTAGTGTTTAGACCTGTTGCTGTTTAAACATTTCTAGACTCCCATTCTTAAAGCCCATAGTCTTACAGTTGGTAATCCTTCACCACAAGCATGGAATACTTATAAATTGTATTAACATGTTTTTGTAAATAATTGTAAATATGAGTTCATTTTGATACGTGGTTATATAAATTTACATGATTGCACAATATACTATTTCAACTGGTTTCTTATTTGTATAAAATTTTGTACCCCATATGTAAATTTACATTTTTTCTTATTCTGAAGGTATTGCTCCTGACCTTACATAAATTTAGGTTTGATATATAAATATAGTGGTGATATTTACTGTATATTCACAAAGACAGCGGCTATTTTCTGTATCTTTCATTTTCGTATGCTTGAAGCTATTTTGCCCAGAGTATATATTTAGGGATCAACTTTTCAGAAATAAAATAACTCCAAAGTTTTTTGTTACGGTAAAATAGCATTGACATTATTATTTAACCAATCTGCCATAAAAATAACTTTGGCATTTGAAGATTCTGGTGTTTAACATGCAACTATCTGTAATTGCATATTTCCCCATAAATTTGTCTTTGAATTAAATAATTTTTGGATGAACAGATAACAAAATTCATTTACAACTTTGGATTTGAGTGATCTTGTGGCCTGTTTTGATGAAAGGAATTCATTGTTGGCATAAATATTGGTCAAGAATTTTCAAAGTCTGAACTCTGTATGTTTATATAAAATCATGTTTGTATATATATTTAAATGAAATTCTCATTTGTAAAATTATTAGATTATCCAATTACATTTGTGCAATCATTCAAGAAAAGGAATGCTCCTTCTTCTAGTAAAAGGTCTGGGTTTTTTTTTCAACACTACGCAACATAACCCTTTCACCCTCTTAAACCATAATGGTATTGACTTAAAACAATAGAAAAGAGTACACCATTTAGGTATTTGGGCATGAAAGGGTTATCATTATTAAGAAAAATTAATTTAATATTTCAGGGACTTTCTTCCATACATTTGTTTACCGACAATTGAATATTGAATGTTGTTCTTCCACATTCAGTGCCAATGCTGCCATTAATATTTTCTATGTATATGACTAGATATTTCTGAAATGTTAACTTTTACAAAATTTGTTTTAAATATGCTTGCAGAGTGATGCAATTCTTGCCAAGGAGTTCTTTTCTAGTGCCTGACCAACACTGTCTTCTGTTAATTTAAAGTAATCATTCAGTGTATGATACGCCCATTTTACCCCTGTTACATTTACTGAAATTATTACATATTATTCACTGTACACAATTCTCAAGTCAAGGATACTATTTTTCAATGTTCATATCAACTGAAACAACATTCCTCACTATATTTTCATATAAAGCATGATTTAAATGCCTCAGTGTTCCAGGACTATTTTTCTCCAAACAAAACAGATTATAATTCCCTATCAGTTTGTACCTCATAAATGCTTGTGCTAATTATGATATCTTCTACAAATATAAATATTTGTCTCTGTAAACATGCATTTGTAACTTTAAATAAAGAATGAAATATGAATGTTTTCTTTATGTGTGTGTGTGTGAGAGATAGAGAGAGAGAGGAATAGATGTTGATATAGTGAGTAATATAAGTTATTCATTTATTAAAGTGTTTTCAATTTCTATATCAAATGAAACAAAAATCAGTTTTAAAGATTGTATTTCATCAATAGACAAGGAATTACACACCATGGTTAATAATCTAATCTCCATAGAAAAAGATTGACAGCCAAATATCTATATACCGGTACAATGAAATCTCGTTATGTTGAAATCGGTTTAGTCAAAATTCTGGATATGTCAAAATTGAAAACCGAATTTTATAGATAGAATTGTACAGAGGCCGACTTCTCGATGCTTTTCTACTGTTTCGAAACTATAAAGTACACAATAAAGTAAGCTGTCTTCAAGAATACACTGAGTATTATTTCTATATGTGCATTAATAATAATTTTAACAGGAAAATTGAAGTAGAATGATACTTCTGATAAAGCAATCTATACACTTTTGACTAGGGTCACTATGCTAAGATATACTGTCACCATTCGCATGTATTGATTATGTATTGAGGGAGATAACTCCCCATAAGTAGCACAGTAGCTGAAGTTAACAGAATTATCGAATTATGTCGGTGGAAACAAGTTGCCGGTATCCGGTAAGCCTACCAACATTCTCTCGTTTTCACCGGGCTTCTTTTTTTTTTTTTTTTGGAGAGAGAGAGAGAGAAAAAATGATGTCGGTCTATTGCACAAACTTTTTTTCAAGACAAATTAATTTTGTTCATAAATTTCTTATTCGCCCGTGACATAAGCGTCAAATAATCGTCTCGAGTTTCACATCTATTAATATCAGTCTTTATCTTTCTTCATCTTGCGTGCACTAGAATCAGGAGAGTTCTGTTGAATCCTATGGTCAATCCCTGCATTGGCGTTCCTCCATGTTCTAATATGGATCATAACAAAGAACATGATGAGTCATATATAACAGGTATGGTCATTTCATCATGGAAAATTGTGACATAATTAACGTTTGCCAGAATTCCGGATGCAGTATGGTAAAGATTTATCATTCATTTAAGCTGTTTTCCTGCAGAGTCGAGCCGGCCTGGCTCAGTTGGTAGCGCGCTCGACTCTAGATTGTGAGGTCGTGAGTTCGAGTCTCGCCGGCGACAGGTTGGTTTCCTGTCTTTCGGATGAGACAGTAAAAACTGGAGGTCCCGTGTCACAGTAGGTGTCGGCACGTTAAAGAAACCCTCACTGCTCAATGGCCGTAAGTGCCGAGCATAGGCCAAAATTTGAAGCCCTTCACCGGCATTTGGTGACGTCTCCATATGAGTGAAATATTCTTGAGTGGGACGTTAAACAACAATAAACAAACAAACAAATCCTGCAGAGTCATCAGGACGGATTTTAGCTCAACAGAGCCAATGTGAGCTATAGTGCGTACACTATTTGAAAATCTTTTCTTGTCAGTAGTACAGGTTCTAACCGAACGAGCGAGAATGTTACAGTGCACGATAGGTATAGGGGTACAGTACCTAATTCCGAGGGCTACTGTTTCAATGCTCAGTCCTATAATAGACCGTTATCAAACATCACAATCGGAATGGTTCAACCTTTTAGTAGGTAGTAGTTACACATACTATTAAAGGTTTTAGTTGCAATTCTGGATGTTTGGAGCAACTTTTGAGCTTTGCTGACATACTATAGCTAATACTGTGTATCATGGACCTCTAGATATGGAGCTTTGAAAAAATGACATATCCAAATTTGTTATAAACTTTAAAATGTGCCATTAAATGTGTGGGTAGTGCCTCTCCAGTGGGTAAATATGATCGTGGCCGTGTACTTAGGCAGACAATTTACAGGGTAGCATTAAGGATGTCCAAGACGGCAACGAGAGAAGACTGGCTATTACATTAGCCAATATGCATATTAACTTATGTATGCCAACGTTTGGATATACTTCAACTCGGAACAATATATACTGAATCCCTGGATCTCAATGTCATTATACGATGGAACCTATCTTGAGAGACCACCCCGTCTGATGTTGATATGAAGTCTCTCAAGAGAGCTGTATTTAAAAGATTATTTAACCAAGTGGTTTTCAGGATGTGGTCTGACAGGACAGATGGTTTTTCGAGACCGGTTCCATTGTACAATGATATAGGGATACATATACTGTATGCAACCATCATACCGACAAGGTGTTACTGCTCCGATATACAGTTGCAGAGGGAAAATATACAAAATACCGACAATCCTACTTATGTCCGTGGCATTGGATCTTCTCAGATCGATTATTTCCTTTCCTCACTCGGTTGTAATACTCCAGAAGCTCATATTATGGCAGAGTTATCGAACAATACGTCATCAAACGTTCAGTCAAAACAACATTGTGTACATGAATAACCCGTTCAAAGACTTCTGAACCTGTTCAAAAATACCATCAGACTTCATGGCATTAAGGGAACTTACATCTCTATAAACATTTGATTATGGATCAACTTCTACAGATGCCTGTCGATGCTAAGGCTTCACGGAGATATTAGGAGTATCATACCACAATGGGAGGGTGTTGTCTCTGTTCATCAAAGCTGCTGAGAAATTAATTCCAAAGAAAACTGTACGACTTAAGGATCCAAAGTGGAAGGCTTCACCGGAGTTTGGTCGTATTATGAGGAACAGCCTCGATACCACGAAACACTGGGAGGTCCAGGATCGACCATGACCTGGTTCATTGAAAGCCACTAAAAACTCCCTCAAACGAACATTAAAAACTACTATCTCAACTCCTCATTTACACCGCATGAACCAAAAACAAAATGGGAACCAAAATATTTTCAAAAAATTTCTTAAACCAGAATTTATGAATCGATCACCGCACCTCAGACGGGCGAAAATCTTCTCAGACGTGCTGAATGGTAACAATTAGAAGCCATCAACCCACCCAGTGTCATCAATGCATAGAGGAAACTCCTTTATGAATGCCCATGATCAGTGTCAAGGTTTATCTGCATTTTATGAAGATCTTGTTATCTTACCCATAAAAAGATTTCCGTTTTGAATATTCCAGTCACAATTCAATGAAGATTAAAAAACTGATATCCAATAGCAATAGTAAAATGCAAATTAGCAGATGCCACAGGTTGCGAATTCCAATCTGTTGTTCCCTTTTTTTCCGTACAAGGCTTTCGATACTGTTTCTTTTTGTGTAATTTTTTACTAAAACAGGGGAATCAGCTCGTAGGTAATATACCACTCGGCTTTCTACTGGTTGCTGCATTCACATAGAGAAACAAATTCCTTTTAGATAAAAAGAGTCAAAAACTTGTTACTTATTGTTTAAGTGTCAGATGGAAAGTATAAAATAAAAATGTCGAGTTCTAAAACACTTTGTCCATGAACAAATTTCGAAACGTCCCTGTAGTGAACTTCGATGCGAAAGAAGGTCATGAAACTTGTTTAAAACGGTTATTAAAACTATACAATTAAATGAATAATTCCAAAAATGAAATATAAATAATGAATGGAAATCAATTAAGTAACACTTATAAGTCGTACAACAATCAAGATATCAAACTGTTAAATATTGTCATTAAATATAAAAGATTGTATAAACATCTTCTGTTTCTTAGCCGACGAATTTTTGTCGCTTGATAAAATTTACATTATCTTTATCTTCAGCACATTGAAGAGTTCACTAGTGTTCAATAGGTTTCACAATATCCAGCGCGGTAAAATGAGATTTCAAAAACCGCCTTATCAAATTAACGAAACTTTGCATAAATGTTTCAATTAAGGAATCACAAATTTTTAATAAACAACCTGTAAAACAAATATGCTTATAAAATAAACCTAGTATTAACAAACTTGTTTTGAAGCAAACCAATTAAATGTGGCACTAAGTCAAACAATTCTAAAATTAGAGCAGGATACATTAACACAAGTGAAAAATTCTATTTCGATAACCAAGAATCCTAAAAATAATCTGAAACAATTGTCTGTCAGGAATTCCAAAGCTAAAATGTATACAGTTTATAAAAATAAAATGTATCGAAATACTTAATTTTTGACGATTAAACATTAACAGATCTAAATACCAACAATAAATTTTTATTCAAGTCTTACCTGCAGTTGAAGACAAAGAAATAAATTCCTTTTAGATTCTCATTGACCCAAGAAAATCAGGAAGCTTTATATTTAGATGTCCTTTAGCTAATTAGCATAATTCCCATGACGAGTTGACACCTGTAATTACTTGAGTTACATAAAACAGCTAAAAGTTGTGAACGGTCCATTACCTAGCTTTCGAGGAAAGGCTTAATAACAAGGGGAGGATTACGCTGACCGACAGTCGAAGTAAATAATTTATCTTCAAAAAGGCTTTAACGTGCCAACTCAATCTCCGAAACAATTTATTTCAAAGAGGCCGAAATCGGAAAGAATTTTCTTATTTACCTAAAGTCTGAAACATCTGTTAGATGTCAATTAACATGACAACAGTAGTTATAGGCAGCTCCCTGGCGTGCAGATTCAAATTTGCCGCTAGGGGCGCCACCAGTGGCGCTGTTTGATGGGCAAAGACGTCATCAACAATATCTGGCTTCTAATTGGTCAATTTGAATCTGCACGCCAGGGACGAAAATTCCGCCTGTGACGTTTCATACCGGCTCGTAAAGTGCGTCATACAGGAATCGTGAGGTCATGTTGTCATGGTCCCAATAAGGAGAAGTTTGAGCCAACCGTCGAGGCGTTCGTGTCTTATGACCAGGAGTGGAAGGTAATGGGGGCGGCCATCTTGGCTAACGAGCCAATGAGAGCCTTCGTTACAGGAGGTTGGGGTCACAAGAGAACACGAGAGGTTACATGAGTTCCCGAGAAGTCAACGAGAAGCAAGCGATAGGCTGAGCTTGACTCAAGCTTGAACCAAGACTTGTACTAAGATTTGTAGAGTATGTACAAAGGGAGATCACTCTGTTTACCTTGTATGGATCTGAACTATCATAAACTGTATAGTGATAGGGTTTTCACCAGTTGAATGAAAATTGATTAGATGATGGGGTATTCCCCTGATAGCATAATTAAGTTGTAAGTAATGAAAACCTGATTAACGTTGCTAGTTGCCCTATTCCAATTTTTCTGAGATATTGTAAATTTACTGTTTGTACATGTTTCTAATGGTTTACAGAAAGAAAACACTATAAAATTTTGCCTGATATATAAATAAAAAATTCAAAAACACTCACCCTATGCTTCTGGTAGTGCCTTTAAAACTGACGATGTTGAAGACATCTTTTGAGCTCACGGATTGCAAATGAGATCTCCAAGAGGTCTAAAAAACTGAACCTATACTTCTTTTCCTAGCCGACTAATTTTGTCATGTGACTTATCTTTTTTTCTTTTGAGATATTTGTCATTTTAAATGCATGATTCTCAAAAATAATCTAACCCTATCTAATAAAAAATGTGAAACACTCACCCCTATTGCTGATAGTAGTGTTTTTTTCTTATGAGATCCTGTTAAACACCTCGAGCTTCGGATCTCAAATGAGTTTTTTCACAGAACTTAAAGACATAGTATCTAGATATAACAATTTCCTCAAATATTTTCAATCTTCAATTGTTTGGGTCAAAATATGTTAATATTTGGAGATATGAAAAACGAAAAATTGATGTCCTTTGAATTAAAACACAGAAGTATAGTTTTATTGTATTTCACAACTTTCCACGTCTTTCGAGGGAAAGGCCTTTTTTTTTAGTCGAAGGGTTTTTTGTCGGTACGACAAAAATTCGTTTGCCAAGCCCGCCCCATATTCATATATTTACCTTAGCGTGACCTGTTATTGCGCATGCGCAGTATTTCCATTGTTGATAGTGCCAAAAGCATGGCGTCCAAAGCAAAAACAAATCGTGGCCGACCTGTTAAATTTACAGAGGTCATGTAGTCAGCAATAGAAAAAGAAATCGGAATGACCGGAGTTCTGGCGCGGAAATCAACAAGACCAAGATAAATATTGGAAAGGAGGCATGATCGATGGATAAGCCTCAAGGACCGTACTAAAATGTAGGATCTCAAATAAATCATACACGTGCTTACCTCAGCATCCATTGATTGATATCGTTTTTACGATCTAGGTCATTGCGTATTCCCGCTGATGCTTCTGGGATTATTAATTTCTGTGCATAATTAATGAGTTTGATGTTCTTACAGACGACTAGACATATAAAATAAAAACAAATCACCCATTTAGTGGTTTTCCGTTAATTACGCTAATTATACAAAAAAGTGTCGACGTAAACTGAAGATCATTATTCAGTCATATCTTCGATATTTCCGCAAAATTGCCGACTAACAAAATTACCATTTTCGTAGATACTATGTCTTTAACTGAACCTCTTTCTAGTCACATGACTTACTATATTTAGGCTTTCATCTAATGAAGTGAATACATCATAACAAAAACACAAAAACACAAACAAAAATTTAATGTTGAATATACACGGATAAGTAGTGTGTAATCACTACACTATTTTTTAAACTCACCGCTACAGAATAACACAAACACAAACCTTGCATACCTTTAGTGAAGGTTTCTTTTCGAATAAGTTGGGTGGCCCTTAAAACGGCCGTTGAATTTTTCTCGTTGGAGAGAAAGTCTATTGGTCATCCAGCAGACTTCGCAAAGTACCTGACGTCCATCTCCTTTTCTTCTATCAGCTGTCTTATTTTGCGTTGCCAGAGAACCCTCAAAATCACACTGTGCCATAGCATGCTCCACCTCAGGCATCGGTGGTACTGATGGCACAGCTCTTGGCGGAGGAGGTATAGGTGGTGGTGTCCTAGGCCTATAAGGTGGTGGTGGTTGCAATGGACGGCTGGTAAATGCGGACCTAAGTGGAGTAGCCCTCACAACTATCAATGTTCTCTTCGTCGACGAACATCAATGAATGCCTCTACGTAAATCACTCTCCGATGGTACATCTTCCAAGTTGTCCATGATAATGAACTAATACCGAGACTCGGACAGTACTAGCTTATATAGAGTTAATGACGTCACGTATTGATTTTTTTTCCCGTCTAGACATCTGTCCACCTGTTTTTGACATTTTTGACACTTGGCATCTGGCCACCTGTTTTTGACACTTGACATCTGGCCACCTGTTTTTGACATCTGGTCACCTGTTGTTGACGATTTTTCTGTCTAGACATCTACGTCTAGCCTTCTGCGTCTAGACATCTGGCCACCTGTTTCACTGTCACTATTATTTCACCAGTGCCTTATTCTTTCTCTGAATCTTTTACTTAGAATCTCTATAGCTCGTACATCTCATAGAGTTGTGTTACACACACTATTACGCTTAGTATCCTTATTTTCTCTTACTTAGAATATCTATAGCTCGTATGTCTCATAGAGTTGTGTTACACACACTATTATGCTTTGTAGCCTTATTTTCTTTTTTACTTACAATCTCTATAGCTCGTACGTCTCATAGAGTTGTGTTTCACACACTATTACGCTTTGTAGCCTTATTTTCTCTTACTTAGAATCTCTATAGCTCGTACGTCTAATAGAGTTGGTGATACTACTACTCTTTCTCATAGTTTCTCAATGGTGTTTTTACACCATATAACTCTTGTACCTTTGTGTCTACCATGTACTAGTACTATGCTTAAACTATAGGTGCACACCTTATACCCAGATAAAATACATGAACATCAAAAGACGACAAGATTAATTTTGTAATGCAACATGTTTTTAATTTTCCCCGTTAAAAAAGAAATCAAACTGTATTTTCGCAGAGGGTTAGGAGAATGTCCCTCTGGAAAAATGTACAATAATTGAATGAACAAATAAACAATTCTTAAACTGTCACTTCATTATGGAGACAGGGGGCTGCCAGGTTGCATCAAACGATACACTGTATCCCCAAAGTCGGTTTCGGTCGGTTTCTTTGCACCATTGAGTAGCTCTCCAATTCTGGACAGTAGAATTTCTGTTTGTAGACATCTCTAATTGCTTGAGGAATGCTGGATTGCTCTAAACTTTCTTCAAATTTTTCCAAAATGTTCATTTCGTTCACCGTGTCTAGAGCCTCGTCAAAGTAGTGAAACATCATCGTGCCGTCATCATACATCATCAGACAGGAATGTTGATTTTGACTCGGATGATCAATCTCACAACCATAACATTGAGTGTTGGCTACTTCATACATCTTGTTTTTAGTTTTGCCTGCAGTTGTTTCTAGGTTTTGCCCAGTGAAATTAATTAAATTGCTGGTTATTTCTTCCTCCAAAATGTGATTTGAATTAGGTCCTGATCTCGGACTGTATTTCTGAATTGGCATTCCGCTTTGCTAAATCAAACGAGAGGTTCTGGATCGGATTGTTTCTCCAACACTTTTCACACCACTGCGTGTGTAATTCAGGGGAATCAGCTCGTAGGTATGTACCACTCGGCTTTCTACTGGTTGCTGCATTGAAGAGAAACAAATTCCTTTTAGGTAATGTGATAGAGTGACTGTATTGTATTTTTAAAAAAAATAAAAGATTTTATGTAATTTCATTGTTGAGTCATTACATCATCATCATCATCATCACCATCATCATCATCTTTTATCAATACATAGATCACACACATATACATGTACTCGTATATAGCATTTCAACACACACGTATATGGGTATTGTTGATCAATTTATAATTGATTACTTTAGTTCCCCTGGGTTCTTTTACCTGTATGGTTACTTTGACCAGTGTAACTTATTCAGGTGATGACTGTTACTTTCCGGCTTTTTCTGAGTACCCTTTGTTAGACCAGCTTTGACCAAAGAACTGACCAGACATATTTCTGACAAGTTTATAATACTCATGTATAACCCAGGCATAGACTTTATATACCAATAGAGACTTTTTCAAGAGGAATACTCTATTCCATAAATAGGGTAAAATTACTAAAGGATATAAATATATATATATGCATTGATTCCAACCATCGGATCTGAATAAAGAACAATAGAACCTAACAGTTTGGTGTTTGTCTTGTTATATTATAACAACATCTGATACTGTGACATTTGGCGCCCACGTTGGGACCGGTGGAATAGGAACTTGCATATTGTGATCTACAGATATATATTGCTGGCTGTGATTTATTGTTAATTTTCCAATTCTGTAATTCATGGAATTCATAGATACTTATATATTCATGTTCATATTTGGATTATAACTGTGCTTATATTACATACACTTGGATTATTATTCATATTATGTGATTTAAGTGTAAATATTTTGGGAACTACTTATTTGTACTTCATTCCTTGTTGAAATATTGGAATATACAAACTTGTGATTCATTTTCAGGGAATAGTGACATATTTACTTATATTATAAGCTGGATTTATGAACTGAGATTTCAGTGTTTGTACAGTGAAAGTTTTCTGAGTTAATTTTCATTCAATTATATTTTACTTGGAATTTTAAGTGATATACTTTTGGAGGAATTTAATTAATAGTGTTTTCCTGATAGTGTTTCATTTATTCACTGTAATTAGTTTGGAATTAGGTGTCATCCGATTGGTAAGCATATATTTTGTAAGATGCACATTTTGTAATAACTTAATTTTTAACATTGTATTAGAAAATTATTCAGCACACAGTATATTGGTGTATTTTTTGAATAATTAGTGTATCATATTGTCCAGGAGTAGAGTTTTGAGTGTTTAGAGCCGAGAGAATACTAACACCAGCACTGCACTGCTTCCATAAATAGATTCTACTGTACTTTATCTTTCTTTGAATTAATGTGACAGTGACCTTGACCTTCTGATAATCTTGTAACACTGAGTTGATCTAGTGACATACAAGTGTCATTGTGTATAGTATAGATTAGAGGTTATACTTGCTGTGGGGTAATTACTTACCTTACTGACATAGTTTGTCCTACCTGGAATTTTGGATGTGTATTTAGGTATTGTTTACAAATACACACTTAGTTTTACAGACATACACAGCCTACATGCATCATCTCTACATGATCATATGACACAATTTTTACACTCTTATGATCATAATTGTTGTCATTATATAATCTTAGTTCATTTTCATTATCATCTTTAATTGCACATAATTGTGTAATCATACATCATATCTGCATTATGCATCTGAGTCAATGAATCATTCATTGTGTTATTAGGTCATTCTTTAGGTGGAACTATCACAGCACAGATATAAACAAACTGTCACTGACCCATACCATTGCTTTTTCATTGTTTCTACTATTGTACAATTGCTTACATGTATGTGTATTATCATTTAATTCATTGATTGATTCATAGCCATACCATATATAGTCATCTCATTCATATTCCATTCATTCATCCTGCCATTTTGCATTGTCTATTGCATTGTGTATTGCTTTCATTACTTATTTGTAAACAAACAACAGTTATCTACCCTTTTTACTTAACTTTAGTTAGAGTTATCTCTCTTATTATTATTTGACATTAATATTCTAATTGTTTTTTTTATTTCAGATTTATTTACTCTTTCCTTTATTTTTCAGACTGAATTACACTTTAATATATTAGATTAATTTACAAATTCATCTAAATTTCTTTTTCTTTCAGAATTTTATAAACTATTTTTATTTGTTTCAGGTGTAAATCTTTATAATAATAATACCATTTCCTTTAATTTCAGTTTAATTTCAGAATTTCATTAAATTAAGTTTTTAGCTTTACTCATACTTTAAAAAAATTAAATTTCACATTTCAGGGAAATTAAAAATTTTCTGTTTTCAATTTCAGATTTATTACTTTACAAAATTTAATCATAAATTTCCTTTCATATTTTCAGATTATAAAATTTAATAAACAATCTTATAACTTAGATTAATTAGAATAGTAATTAGAACAATAGAATTAAATTATATTTGACTTAAGAAATTGACTTTATCATCATTAATTAATTAAATAAATAACACATTTATTTTTACTGACATTTCTTGTTATACAGGATAATTAAACAATTTTGTTTATTTCTTACTTCAAATTTATTAAACATTTTCTATATTTCTTTCTTTTTATTTCAGAATTTTCTAATCAAAGTTCATTTATTTTTGTTTCAGATTCTATAATTTTATTGATAGTTTTAATTTCTCAATTCTTAATTTCAATTATCACCATAGAAAACAATTGATTTTTGTGATACATTATAATTCATTATCATCATGGCGGAAAGTAATATTTCTCCTGAAGAAGCAGAAAACATAATTAAGGCATTTAGTGAATTAAAACTTAAACCTAAAGCTGATACACCTGAGGACTTAAAGAAATGGATGAAATCTTTATTTGAAACAACAAGTGATAATGGTATGGAAAATCCCAACCCTACACAAGTCAAGGTTGAAACATCAAGCACATCTGTATCAACTGCTCATCAAATACCTATTTACCATGGATTTCCACGGATATCCACATTTTCTGGAGCACAAAAGGGTGAAACCTCATATGAGCTATGGAAATATGAAGTCCAATGTCTACAGACCAATTCTTCATATAGCCAAGACCATATTATGCAAGCTATAAGAAGATCATTGAAAGGAGAGGCAGCTCATGTCATAATGCGACTTGGTACCCATGCTACAATTGAAAACATTTTACACAAGATGGATAGCATTTACGATACAATAGACTCTAAGGAAAGCTTATTGGGTCAGTTTTACAGTGCAAAGCAAGAAGAAAATGAAACTGTTTCATCATATGGATGTAAACTTGAGGACATTATCAATAAGGCTGTCCAGAAGGGTGAAGTACAGTATCAAGCAGTTGATGGAATGCTGCGCCATGTATTCTGGAACGGATTGAAACCTTCACTGAAAGATGTATCAGGCTATGTTTTTGATAAGAAAACAACATTTGACGAATTAAGATCTGCCATTAGAAAAATAGAACAGGAGCATAACATACGAACAGCTTCAACGAAAACAAAACAAGAAAAGAATTCTGGTATCATGAACATGGCAGCATCTGATGAAATTGGTGAACTACGAAATATGGTGCACAAGTTATCAACAGAATTTGCACAGATGAAAAGTAATTTTAACCAAGGGAGAGGTTATAAAAATTACAAATTTTTTACAGACTCTAATCCCAGACCTAAAGGATATCAACAGTCTAATGAAGCACATATCAGCCAAAGACAACAGCCACCTGTACAACAGTCTGGTATTCAAGAACAACAACAGCAGCCTATGCCTTCTTATAACCGATCAATACAGCGAGGTAGAGGAAGAGGAAGAGAAAGTCTTGGTCCAAATGGATTACCAATATGCTTTAACTGTGGACAAGAAGGACATGTACAGATGGGTTGTAGAATAATTACAGACCATTCTCGCCGACATTTAAACTACAGCAGGCCGGGGTCGAGAGGCAGACACTAGGCCACAGAAAGAGAAGCCTCAATGTAACACCAGGTTTGATGGGTGACCGGTCTGAAATACAAATTGACATCAATGGTAAAAAAGCAAAAGCATTATTAGATACAGGAGCTACAGTAAGCACTATTAGCGAAAGTTACTATAAAAATCATTTGTTACACCTTCCTTTACACCCAGTTACACCTTCCTTTACACCCAGTACAGGATCTCATCAAAATACATTGTGCAGATGGTCAAGAACTACCATATAAGGGTTATATAGAGGCACAGATATCTACAGAGGACATCTCATCACTAAAATTGTATACATGTTTAATGTTAGTTGTACCAGATACTACCTACCATAATCAAGTACCAATTCTATTAGGAACAAACATCTTACATGTAATGGTTGATAACATTCGAAAACAACATGGAGACAGATTTCTACAAAGAATACGAATGACAACACCATGGTACCTAGCTTTTAGATGCATTTCACTGAGAGAAAGAGAACTAAATAGAAACAGAAACAGAATTGGATTAGTAAAATCAGCAGAACCTGAAAACATCATTATTATACCACCCAATAGCAACATATTTATTGAGGGATATATTGATAAACATATACCATATCATCCAACAATGGCATTGTTACAAAGTAACCCTGGATCAGTAATACCAGATGATTTTGATGTTGCACCAAGTTTAGTCAACTATAATTATATGTCCAACAGTAAAGTAATTGTCAATGTATATTATAAACATAATACCAAAGTTATAGTGCTCAAGACGATATCGTTTCTGTCAATTAGACTTCATCAGTTGAGCTCCAATTTGAAAAGTATGTGTTTTTTCTAAAGATAAAGTGGTATCATACAAGGCCAAATAATATATCTAAAAGTATAGCCGATCTAATGTTACAACCAGATCCATCAAAGTTACACCAAAATCCCTTCTGTGTGAGCTTCAACCTGTTACCATAGAAGAATTACAGATACCTGACCACTCTGCATCTAAACCAGATTTCCTATCCATGATACAGATATCAACTACAAACTTAGATAAGAATCAACAGAGTATATGCCAACAGATGTTACAGCAGAACAGTGATATTTTTTCGATGAGTGACACAGACATAGGACATACAGATAGAGTACAACATAAGATTTTACTCACTGATGAAATACCATTCAAACAGCGACACAGACGCATTCCACCATCAATGATAGAAGAGCTGAGAAATCACTTACAACAGTTGTTAGCCTCTAACATTATAAGAAGATCACAGTCACCATGGGCTAGTAATGTCGTACTTTGTCGAAAGAAGTCGGGTGAATTAAGAATGTGCGTTGATTACAGACAACTCAATGCCAGAACCATCAGAGATTCATATGCACTTCCCAGGATTGAGGAAATTTTAGACTCTCTTGGAGGAAACGCATATTTTACAGTACTTGATATGAAGAGTGGATACCACCAAGTTGAAGTACTAGAATCACATAAGGAAAGAACAGCATTTACTGTAGGGCCTCTTGGATTTTTTGAATACAATAGATTACCTTTCGGACTAGCAAATGCACCAGCCACTTATCAAAGACTAATGGAAGATTGTTTAGGAGATTTGAACTTGAAAATTTGTTTTATTTACCTGGATGACATAATAGTATTTTCCAAATCATTTGAAGAACATTTAGACAGACTGCAACAAGTTTTTAACTGCATCCGGAAGAATAATCTCAAATTATCACCAAAGAAATGTTCTTTTTGTATGGACAAAGTCAAATATGTAGGCCACATTGTATCCAGTGAGGGAATACAATCTGACCCTGATAAAGTGGAAAAGGTCATGAATTGGCCAAGACCTACAACACCAGATGAGGTAAGAAAATTCCTTGGATTTGTCGGCTATTACAGAAGATTTATTAAAGACTTCTCCAAAATAGCAAGACCTCTTTCAGATGTAATGCCACCACCTCAGAAGAAAAGTAGAAAAAATTCCAAAGTGCCAGAATCTTGGAAGTGGGGAGACAAACAGCAAAAGTCATTCGACCAGCTAAAACAACTTCTTTCCCAACCACCAATACTTGGTTACCCAGATTGTTCAAAACCCTTTGAACTACACACTGATGCATCACTGCAAGGATTAGGTGCAGTTCTATACCAATGCCAACAAGACAAAAAGAGAGTTATTGCCTATGCCAGTAGAGGGTTGAGCAAATCAGAAAAGAATTATCCCATCCACAAGTTAGAATTTTTAGCACTAAAGTGGAGTGTAACAGAGAAGTTTAAAGATTACCTTTATGGAAATAATTTTTCTGTATACACAGACAACAATCCACTTACCTATGTACTATCATCTGCACATCTTGATGCCACAAGTCATAGATGGATAGCTAACCTTGCGTCATATAATTTCAACATCATATACAAACCTGGCAAGAAAAATGCAGATGCCGACGCACTAAGCAGATATCCAACAGGAGATAACACTAAATCCATAGATCAAGATTCAGTAAAGTCCATTTGTAACAACTCACATTTAGGTCCAATGGTGGAATGTTTAGCACTATCATCAGATACAACAGAAGACATACCTGTCCTGGAAATGGGAGATGAAATTGATATAGCTAAAGCCCAGGATGCTGATACAATTTTGAAATTTTGGAAACCCTATGTCAGAGATAAAGTAAAACCACACAAAGATGACTTACCTTTGGATCCAGCACATTTATATTATTTCCGGAATTTTGATAAGTTTGTCATCAACAACAACATACTGTATAGAGAAGTCATCATAAATGAGAAAAAGCAACACCAAGTGATTTTGCCTAAACAACATATACCTACCGTGCTAAAATCTCTACATAATGACATGGCTCATCCTGGCAAAGGCAAAACAACAGCACTTATAAAAGAAAGATTTTACTGGTACAACATGACTAAGGATATTGAACTTTGGATAAAACAATGCCATAGATGTGTATTACAGAAAACACCAGATAATCACAGGGCACCATTAGTGAACATCCACACATACCAACCATTAGAATTAGTCTGTATTGATTATCTGTGCTTAGACACTTCAAAAGGAGGCTTTGAAAATGTCCTGGTAATAACAGATCACTTCACTAGATATGCCCAAGCGATCCCCACCAGAAATCAGACTGCAAGAACAACAGCAGAGACATTATTTAACCACTTCATAATCCACTATGGCATACCAAAGACAATACACTCTGATCAAGGAACAAACTTTGAGAGTAAACTAATCAAAGAGCTCTGTAACATCATGGGCATCTCAAAGTCGAGAACAACACCTTACCATCCAATGGGAAATGGTGTATGCGAAAGGTTTAACCAAACACTAATTGGTATGCTAGGAACACTAGAACCAGAAAAGAAAAAGGATTGGAAGTCTTACATTGCTCCAATTGTACACAGTTACAATTGTATGAAGCAGGAGACAACTGGACATTCCCCCTTTTATCTAATGTTTGGGAGAGAACCTAGATTACCAATAGATCTGACATTCCATACACCATTAAACACAGAAAAGAAACATCTGACAAAATATGTGGAGGATATCAAAGAAAGACTTAAAAAGTCATACCATCTAGCACAAGAAAATATTAGAAGAGCACAACAGAGACAGAAACAACACTATGACACAAAAGTAAGGGGAGCAGTAATTCAAGAAGGAGATAGAGTGCTTGTCAAGATCCTAGCACATGAGGGCAGGCACAAACTGGCTGACAAGTGGGAACCACACCCCTACATTGTACAGTCACAACCAAACAAAGAAGTACCTGTCTACACAGTAATAAGAGAAGATGGTGAGGGTAGAACACGTACCCTTCATAGAAATCTTCTTCTACCCATTGGCTACATTACATACATGAAGAACCTGTACAAATAAGACCAGAGCCAACACCCAGAAAAAGAAAATCAAAGAGATTACAACAAACCAACATCAAGTCACGAAATGAAGAGGAAAACGCAGACTCTGACTCTGAACAAGAATTTATAATCCATGAAAACAGTTTGCCATCACAAACTGGAGCAGATGAGTCTATTACAAAGGAACATGTTCCTGACAGTGGTGATGACGATCACATATCTGCCGAGGAACATAGGCAAGATGAAGAAGGGAAGGACGCTTCCCCATCCACAACAAATAATGAAGTGGATGATTCTCAAGCCACAAGAACAGAAACTATAGATGCAGAACATGCTACTGAACCCAAAACAGTTCAGAGAACTACTATACCACCTATTGCTGCACCAAGATGATCAAGTAGAAAAAAGCTGCCCCTGAATGGATGACATCAGGACAATATGTACTGAATCATCAAACAACAATGGATCCTGAATGGTTATCCAAAGCCAACTATATGCAACATCTAAAGACATCATTTCCTGAACATGAAGATAAGATTGTAAATAGTCTTTTACACCTTTTATCTAAATGAATTCCATGATATTCAAATTATAATACTGAAATTATATCTGGTCATGTACACATTTCCTTTGTTTATAAATGCATCATACCATAAATGATGAGGACATCATTTAAAAACCAGGGGGAGAATGTGATAGAGTGACTGTATTGTATTTTAAAAAAATAAAAGATTTTATGTAATTTCATTGTTGAGTCATTACATCATCATCATCATCATCATCATCATCATCTTTTATTAATACATAGAACACACACATACATGTATACATGTACTGGTATATAGCATTTCAACACACAGGTATATGGGTATTGTTGATCAATTTATAATTGATTACTTTAGTTCCCCTAGGTTCTTTTACCTGTATGGTTACTTTGACCAGTGTAACTTATTCAGGTGATGACTGTTACTTTCCCGCTTTTTCTGAGTACCCTTTGTTAGATCAGCTTTGACCAAAGAACTGACCAGACATATTTCTGACAAGTTTATAATACTCATGTATAAGCCAGGCATAGACTTTATATACCAACAGAGACTTTTTCAAGAGGAATACTCTATTCCATAAATAGGGTAAAATTACTAAAGGATATAAATATATATATGCATTGATTCCAACCATCGGATCTGAATAAAGAACAATAGAACCTAACAGTTTTAGTGTTTGTCTTGTTATATTATAAAAACATCTGATACTGTGACAATAAAAATTTTGTCTTTATTGTTTAAGCGTCAGATGGAAAGTGTATAAAATTAAAATGTCTAAAACACAAATGAACAAATTTCGAAACACCCTGTAGTGAACTTCGATGCGAGAAGGTATGACTGTTTAACGGTTATAAAACTAAAAATGAATAATTCCAAAGAAATCAAATAATGCATAGCACTTATAAGTCGTATAAAATCAAGATATCAAACTGTTAAATATTGTCATTAAATAATAAAAGAGAAAACATCTTACTTCTGTTTCTTAGCCAACGAATTTTGTCGCTTGATAAATTTACCTTCTTACATTGAAGAGTTCACTACAGGTTTCACAATTTCAGCGCGGTAAGTTCAAATTTATAAAATGAGATTTCAAAAATAAAATTAAGAAACTTTGCATAAATGTTTCAATATAGGAATCACAATTTTTAATAAACAATGTAAAATAAATATGAAAAATAAACCAGTATTGAACATAAGCAAACCAATTAAATGTAACTAAGTCAAACAATTCTAAATTATTGACAAAGTGAAAAATTCTATTTCGCCAAGATCCTAAAAATAATAAACATTTGTCTGTCCAGGAATTAAAGCTAAAATGTATCAGTTTATAAAAATAAAGTATAAAATAATTTTTTAATTAAAGTTCACAGAAAATACCAAAATAAATTTATTCAAGCTTACCTGCATTGAAGAGAAACAAATTCCTTTTAGATAAAAATTTTGTCTTTATTGTTTAAGCGTCAGATGGCAAGTGAATTTGGTAAATTCGCTTTCCATCTGGTTAATTCGGAATTGCTCTCATTGACCAATCAGGAAGCTTGATTTAGATGTCCTTTAGCTAATTAGCATAATTCCCATGACGAGTTGACATTAATTACTTGAGTTAATAAAACAGCTAAAAGTGTGAAGGTCCATTACCTAGCTTTCGAGGAAAGGCTTAATAACAAAGGGAGGATTACACTGACGGACAGTCGAAGTAAATAATTTATCTTCAAAAAGGCTTTAATGTGTCAACTCAATCTCGAAAGAATTTATTTCAAAGAGGCCGAAATCGGAAAGAATTTTCTTATTTACCTAAAGTCTGAAACATCTGTTAAATGTCAATTAACATGACAACAGTAGTTAGAGGCAGCTCCCTGGCCTGCAGATTCAAATTTGCTGACGTCATCAGAATGCTAGCTTCTAATTGGTCAATTTGAATCTGCACGCCAGGGAGCCGCCTGTGACGTCATACCGGAAGTGCGTCATACCGGAAGTGAGGTCATGTTGTCATGGCAATAAGGAGAAAGAGCCAACCGTCGAGCTTGGAGGCGTGTCTATGACCGAAAGTTGAAGGTAGTAGGGGCGGCCATCTTGGCTAACGAGCCAACGAGAGCCTTCGTTACAAGAGGTTGGGGTCACGAGAGTTCTCGAGAAGTCAACGGCTAGAGAGAAAAGTTGTGTTTTTCCAGTTTTGAGCTGAGAGTGAATCTATTTTTAGAACCGAAACTTTGGGTTTTTCCAGGTTTGAGAAACCAGCAGTAAGTGTCGCCACAGTCGGGAGACACATCATGTAAAAGGGTTCACGACTTCTATTTAACCTTAGGCGTACATGTATATTATTAGGTAGAAATCGTTTCTGTTCAAACAGATCCAAATGGAGACGATCCATCATATTAAAGGTTTTACTTTCACTAATACGTTCATGACGATCAGCTAATCCTGAGTTTTTCTCGACGACATCATCGGTATGAGGATTCAACTTGTCAAATCGTCCAGGTTGATCCTTGTACCATAAACTTGTCCATTCTGGAAGATGAGAACTCTTTTGAGATTTTCTAATGGTAGACCAGGTCGTAGGAGTCAATCTTTGCCAATCCTTAACCATTTTCTGACTAAGGGGTGTCTTTGCAGAATCTTTTATATCAATAGAAGGAAGAGTATGCATAGCGTCATAGAACCCCGTGTCATCTTCATCATTATTGTCATCCAGAGGTTTAGGGGTACTCATAGGTTTAGGGGTACTCATAGTCTTTGGTTTTACCGTAGGTTGATTCATCACTTTGATATAATTAGGGTTACGTATCCAATCACGAGGAACATTCGATTCCACTAATCCTTTTACAAAACTATCAAGTCCCGAGGGTTGATACCCTTTTCTAGGTTGTGGCCGTAAGGCATCAATTTACGAGATCGACCATATTTGTCCCAGGTACGGTCTTCCCTTTGTATTGTATTTGACCGTCTTTTTCCAATGCTCGTATATCAATATGTTTCTTGAGATGTTTAAATAACAAAGGAACTTTTGGTTTTAATGGAGCAGTGACACTGGATGTAATAGCTGTCATAAGATCTTGATCACCAGGAGACATTTCAGCTTTAACATCATCTTTGACTTCTTTGACTTTATCTGTTTTCTGAGACCAAGGTCTCTGTTCTACAGGATGACGAGCTTGTTGTAGATACGTACGGTATCGATGAAGTTCTTGGCCAAACTTGGCTACCTTAGCTTCAGGAGTCAAATCATCACGATCTACAATCGCATCTAATTCATTACCTAAACGCACCGAAGATGCTACTTCAGGTGTATGAGACAAAGGATGTAAACTTCTTTCTCTCCATAGTTTGAGTTCCTCCATGGTCCTCTCGGGAACTAAGATCATTTTTCGTGTGCTCATGGTTATAGAATAGATTTTAAGACAGGAGAAGCTATGGCTCCTAGTAATGGTGCTAATAAGGGTAAGATAGGTAAGACACCGCCCTGTTGATTCGTTAGAATACGACGTCGTTGAGGGACAGTCAATTGAGGATGAACTAGTTTTCTTAAGACCCGTTTCTTTGAACCCAAGTGTTGTTTCTGGAGTTTTGTTAAAGGAATCACTTCTTTTAAGATGTTATACACTACTTCACAAATTTTCATGATCGTATCATCAGGGGCATACCGTAATACCATCTTTTTAAACTCAATAGGATACTGCTTTTGTCCTAAGACTTTAATCAAAGCAGCATGAGATTCAAGCCCATGCTTACTTTTTCTTGGTGCCATGATGTAACTACAATAAGTTATTCTATACAAAATGACTAAATACAATGATCTGAGGTAGTTTTATAAACCTATATCAACTTTAGGATGTTGAAGTCGTTTATGATCTTGAAGTTCTTTACTCGTACTAAAAAGAGCCCGACACCATAGACATTTGTAGCTATTCATATATGAAGTAGCCTGTGTCTTAGGCTGACTGGTGATAGGAGATACAAAGGTAGAAGCAAACGAAGGTAAACGAGTAGACTTTGGAGTAGAAGTAACACGTTTGTTTAGCTGAGATGATACATCTTTTGCAGTTAAAGGTTTTGTTAATAAGGGAAATAACAAGGACTGCTTTGGAGTATTAGTAGGAGTAGACTTCTTAGGTACATTCAGTGACTGTAGGACTGCTTTAGTATTAGTAATAGGAGGTTGTTTCCGTTGTGTAATTTTGATATTAGGTCTACCAGGAAGACGTATAGGTTGTCCAAAGATAGATGTTGCAGTTGCAGAAGTCCCTGCTACAGGGCTGTTGGTTACAGGGGAGACGGTATTCGTGTAGGAGAAGCCTGATTCAATGTGTCAGCTTCACGAATCTGTTTCAGATTCAGTTTTAGAATCAATGGCAGGTTCTTCTTCTTATGACTCTTCTTCTTCTAAGGGCTCTTCTTTTTCTGCTCAGTAGGAGGGGTTGTTTTTTAGGTGCAGTGTTCGTCTTGAGACGACTAGCCCACTGAAATAGGGATCGAATGATTACCCCACCTAAGAACCCTGCTCCTCCCCGTTTTAAGATAGCAGTTTTCTTAGCTTCATCATCAGCTTTTGGGTCAGCAATGTTTTTTAAATGATCAGCATTTCTCTGTATTAACGTTGCTGTAGGTTTGGTCACTGGAATAGTACCAGACAGAAGATTTTTAGCCCCCATACCAAACAATTTCAATAAAGCGTCTCTACCTAATTCTAACAGTTCATGACGTCTGACGGGATCTTTTTCCAATTGCAATTTTCTTAAAGTGGCTTTAGGTAAAGGATTCATGATTCTACGTTAACAGGAATACGAGAAATGACGGCCTAGAGAAAGTTACTGTCTACTTATAAGGTGTATACAACACTATCCCTCCCGTATACCAAGGATGAAACAGATCTGATCTTAATCTTAAATTATCAGGGGTAGACGACGTGAGATCAATCAAGAGATAACCATAAGGACGATTTGTAGCATCGTGATAAGCATGGTTTAATCCTGGTAGGTCTAATTGACGTGATCAGCTGGTCACTTGAGATTTATCTCTAGGATTCTTAAACAGGACGAGATAATGAGCATACAGACTTATTGTACGATAATGTTTAGCACGATCAAGTTTTGAGTGATGTAGATCACACTTGTGTATCGATGATGTGCTTTACGTGTAAACCATTCTACGTAAACCAGTGCTTCTACGATAGAATCGAGTGCTTTACTACCCATTCATATCATCAAAGACAAGTAAGGTGACGACGAGTTGGATCAGGAAACTAAGACTTCGTCATCGTCAGGTATATTTTGAACGAAGTGAACATGATGTTCCGTTTGTAAGATTTCATAAGCAGGTTGCCATTCACGATAACACCATACAATTTTGTCGGGAGTGGAATGAATCCATTGATCCTTCCATTCTACCAACAAATTCAGTTTCCCCTGATTTGGTAGGTCCCGCCACAACCATGGTAAATTCATGCTTTAATTGTATCGTATCGGGAGATATGGACTGATAGTAAGCCATTTTAATACTAGTAATGAAACTGAGAGATGTAGTATTATATACATGGTCACTTGAGTACTGTATGCATAAATCATCTAAGGTATAAGACAAAAACGTTCCGAGTAGTAGTAGTAGGAGTCATGAAACAACTCATACTCCGAATAGACATCTGACGTCATTGATTGCGTGCGCGTTCATAGTCTCTATATAAACCAGACATTTGGTTTTACTCGGTATCAGTTCATCATCATCATGGACAGAGTTCAGGATATCCCTTCTGAAACCGATTTCATCAGAGGTATTCATCGTTGTTCGTCGCCGAAGGAAAAAAGTTACGGTAGTGCGGCCTACTCCAAGAAGACCCATGGTCACGAGCCGTCGGCCAGCATTTTTATCCCGTCCGCCGCCGCCACCACCACCTTGCAGGTCTAGGGTACCACCGCCTAGGCCTCCACCACCCAGAGCTGTGCCATCAGCGCCGCCGTTGCCTGAGCTACAGTATACTGTATATAGGCAGATTTGAGGCTACTGAGGCTGTGGGAGGCAGAGATAAGACGGCTGATCAAGGAAAAAGAACTCGAAGTCAGTCGGTTGCGACGTCTGCTGGACGAACAGTAGAACTTCTCTTGATGAGAATAATTCAACGGCCCTTTTAAGGGCCACCTAACTTACACGAAAAGAAACCTTAACTGAAAGTATGCAGTTTTTGTTATACTATAGTGGTAAGTCTAACCTATAGTAAGTAAATGTGAACATTCACTAGTTCTTTTTACTTGATTGATCAAATTTTATTAGATAAAAAAATTCAAAACGAGTCAATTCTAAAAATAGTAACATTAAAAACTGTTACATTAAAAGTTTACTTTGTTAAGTTAAACTTATCTCTTACAGTTTGATAAGTTTCACTTAACAAAGTAAATTTTTAATGTAACAGATAAACTATTTCGCCATATCAAATATACTTCGTATTTCGGTCAGGGGATCTCGTCCTTTACGCGATCGGACTATGTTAAAATCGGCCAATTTTAATGTGTTTTATATCCTTTTTAAAATACAGGACGTGATTTTTTTATTGGAAAGTGCATGTATTATGTAAAATATATGCTTTTTAACGCTATTTTAGATACCTGAAGAAAATCGGATGAATATATGAATAAATATATCTAGTCACTAAAAGAAATTTTTCGATCTTTAATGTTACCCCGAATGCTGACACTTACAAAATCAAAACAATATAACTGTGAAAAGCATGCGTATCTCACGTTTTATAATCGTGCCGCCATGCCCGGTGGAGTTGGGCAATTCATGATCATATGTAACAACAAATGATAAAGCCGAGAATGCGATGGGACGCGTTAAAAATGGGTCGAGATCACCCGATATACCGGCACGTGGACAATTTCAGAAACGAATGTTTTGAAACAACGAAAACGACAAACTTTGCCTGATTTAGGTATGAAATGATGAAGAACGAAAATAAATGCAAATGGTTATAAGAATAGTCTTTTAATTTTTTATGTGGAATAGTTGTGTAAAGAGTAGAGAAGTCATATGTTTTGATACTGTGAATTCGAGAAAAATTGTGTGCCTTCAAATTTTCTAAAAGCTGTTTAGAATTTTTTTAGTATCCACATCTGATTTACACCGCTTCTGGAATAAGCAACTGTACAGTATTGTTGAAGTTTCTCCTTAACGGCTGTCAATATCTTGGTAAGGAGTAGAGATAAAGGTTTGGTAGAACATTTGCTGGATCCTGCTATGTAGCTTTGCTTATATGGGGTTTTATGAAGTTTAGGTATCCAATATAAATATGGTAGCTCAAAATCGGTATCCGTTGTTACTTGTAGGTATATCAAATGAGCGTAATACGGACAAGCGAATTTCAAGGATCTCGTCCTTTGAAAGTGAGCTACGTGTGTATGTAGGATTACCAGAATTCGTATTAAACCCAAGTTCTTCTTATATATACGAAATAGAATTTTACATAAAATGGGCATGTAAAATATTATACCTACGACAGCTCATATCGCTTTAAACAATATATAGGTTCAAATTGTGTGCCTTCAAATTTTCTAAAAGCTGTTTAGAATTTTTTTAGTATCCACATCTGATTTACACCGCTTCTGGAATAAGCAACTGTACAGTATTGTTGAAGTTTCTCCTTAACGGCTGTCAATATCTTGGTAAGGAGTAAAGATAAAGGTTTGGTAGAACATTTGCTGGATCCTGCTATGTACTTTTGCTTATATGGGGTTTTATGAAGTTTAGGTATCCAATATAAAATCGGTATCCGTTGTAGGTATATCAAATGAGCATAATACATACATGTGATTTTGACGGATCTAGTCCTTTGAAAGTGAGCTACGTGTGTATGTAGGATTACCAGAATTCGTTTTAAACCCAAGTTCTTCTAATATATATGAGATAGAATATTACATAAAATGGGCCTGTAAAATATTATACCTACGACAGCTCATATCGCTTTAAACAATATATAGGTTCAAGACTGCGATGAAATTTTTACCAAATGCATGAGAACCAATAGACTACCTCAGTTTTTTGTAAATCAAGTTTTGTAAAAATTGGATAGGAGACAAATTCTCTACGAGTTAGTATTGATAAAAACATGAATTTAAAAAGAATATACACGTTTATAGTGAAAATAAATTATGGGAACTTCATGCCACACAACTTTAATACATGTAGGCGTACATGTATATAGATCTATAGTGTGTGTGTGTGTGTGTGTGTGTGTGTGTGTGTGTGCAGCGATTGATTCGACCGACCTTTTTCTCTGTAGATCTGCATCATAGCTTACATAGGTTCTGTTCTGATACAATAAACAGATTCATTTATGAAAAAAATACCACGATCTAAACTATTTGGTGTCATCTTTGGTTCAGTTTTTCCTGTGAAGCTTAAACACGTTTTCTATGCCAACCGGGAATGTGAATTTCGGAAAAACCAAACTGTGACGTAGGGAAAATTTTGGGAAATACGCGACGGAAATTACCGAGATTGACCGAGAAATATATGAACGTCCACGATTTAGGGATTATATCAAAAGCAAAATAATAAAATATTAACATGAACAATTCTGTACGATTCCAATCTCACTTCGTTTTCCTTTTTATTTCGTTTTATTCAGTTTATTTTCCTTTTATAAGTAATCATTTATAATAATTATTTGTTTAAGGGGGCATTAGCTGTGTTTTTCCCAAAAATGCTTTTTTCCCTTATTACTACTTAGATTGATATAAAATAACAAAAAAAGACAGACACAGGCATAAAATTTCTTAAATCCCTATATATTTTGTGAAAAATTCTCGAGAAGCCCAGATTTGGCACATTTTCACTAGCAATTGATTAACTCAACCTTACTATTTGTACACATGTATATGAATGTCACACTGGACCTGGCATTATTTTCACAAAATATATAAAAATATAAGATTTTTATCCCTGTGTATAGTTCTTATTTGTTATTGTATATCAAGTACAAGTTGTAGAAGTAGATAATAACCGAAATATTATTTTTGGTGAGCACAGCTGTGAGCACAGCTGTAAACTTCCATTGATTTTATTTATATTGCCCTATTAAGCTCCCCCCCCCCCCTTCCCCCTTTAACCACATCACTGGCCGATTCATTTTGTAGTTTTTCTCAAATCCATACATGTCATTTTTTCACACTATTATTTTGTTGGTGGTGCCTATAAAATATTTATTTACAAACAATTCCTTTTTTATTTTATCAATTTGTTTGTAGAAAGTCATTAATTTGGGTTTAGCGGAGTTGATCAGACATCTAACAACATCAATGTTGTACAGAGATCGGTTAGACTACGGAGGAAATTGTCAAACCATTTTCTGCATTAGCCGTATCGTACGCCTCCGATATTGTCATATGCTAATTTTCTAACTGAAAATTGAAAACTCTAGAATTGAAAATCTAAAACTTTTAAATTGAAAATTTACATAACTTTTGAAATGAAGTTTTAAAAGTGAGCCAATGATAAGAAGTAAATTGACTACCCTGTTACGTATTGGACAATATTTTTAAAATCGAAATGAAATAAAACCCATCTATAGTTAATGTTACCCACTGAATCAGGAAATGCGTATATCAGAAAACAGGTGCGATACCTAGAAAATAGAGTCGGTTGCAGTCCGGTTACTAGATACTGATACTGACCGACTTGAAAACCATAATAATAAATATATATCATATGTGTGTGTGGAATATACATGTTTATAAGTAGGCCTATAGCAATATATTGACACCGATTAAATATATATTTTTTTATTTTTTATTGTAGTATCACACCCGGATTAAAATATCTGTAAAATGTTTATTTGAAATATGTCATAGGACAATAGATATTTGTTTTATAACCATTCAGTACGTTGATTGTCCAAAAGGTCAAGGCTAATAAAGTCTATTTTCTCTTTTATAATGATAAAATCCACTCCTATGTACATATATACACACGCGCGCATACAGCTGATGCATTTAAATCGCACGTGCGTGCGCGCGATTCTCCACTGTCGCTGTAACCGACACGTTTTACATGTCTATTAACCATATGATATAACTGTCCTTTCATGTTGTAAAATTTGAATTTTCTGGGTGGAGAAAATTTACAACGTGGAACCAGTGTGGGATTATCTAACCGAGTTTCTTAATACATAAACCCCACATTCATCATTTTAAAGATTTTGTAAAGCCTGCGTATTTGGTTATCACGTGTTAAAAAGACCGTTACACACGAGTCTGAGTATTTGTGTTTCTGAAGTTTATTCTTTGATGTTTTGTTTAATGGTTTATGTGTGTAGGTGTAAGAATGTGTTTTGGTACTAATTAATAGTTATCTATAGTAAAAATGTAAAGTATATATAAATGACACGCATTGTTTTGTTACAGGAACAAGACTCGTGGGCGTGTCACCTCCTTAAAGTGTACTTTAAAAGCTCTAACTAAAGTACGTATACATGTCCCAAATGTCGATGACAGAATAAACCATGTAACCACAAGTCGAAATTATATAAGGCATGTCTCTGACCAAATCGACTCCCAAACGTACAATTTTCGGCGAAATTTATTTACTTATTGTTTTCAAATATCATAACGCAGAAATAAATCAACCTGTCGACGTTCTATATACCAAGTTCTGGAACATTTAGCTGTCCAGGCAGTTATTATTTTTGTCATTATAAAATGATTATGCGGCATAATGTCAAAGCAATGGATGAAGTTGGTGTATACGCAGATCAAATTCTGATTGTTTCTATTTGTATTTTCTGACATGACTGAACAGACACATGGCCCACAGAGAAAACGTACGCGAGTTAATTTGAAACGACAGAGTGAGTTATATATGTACAGGTAGTTGACGGTCCTTAAAACTTCGCCTTTAATGATAGTTCAATAATTGATACATCGTTTACGACAGGTGATATGCGCGCGCGCAGAGAGAGAGAGAGAGAGATTACATGTATATAGTACGTTTTGAAATTAAATTAAAATTCAATTGCCGTTTTCAGTAATAATATATAAAGCTTCGTTTTTGTTTTATTTATTGAAATTAGTAATTAATATATGAAAAGAACGATACATTTCTGCAGTGCTTATTAGATAATCGTCTCATACTTATTTTAACATACGGCTAAGGTTGGGAGATCATAATATGTTTATTTATGCTAAAATTAATCTTCTATTTCATCCTTGACGTTTACCCATGCACACTCGATTGAATAGCCACGTGTCATTCATTTCATTATAATTAAAACTAATAAATTTCCGACGATTTAATTGGTTTAGGAATCGATAATGTAGTTCTGTTTTCGAGGATATTTGATATTACTCTAAACCTTCGGACCATAGGGCCTTCGGACTATTGGACCCATAAACCTTAAATCTATCGGACCTTCGAACTATTGGCAGTTCGGAATATATGGACCTTCGGATTATGGGACCTTTTGATTATTAAATGCAGATCTTTCGATCGACTATCGGGCCTTCGGACAATTGGACTATCGGTTCTTCGGAATACTAAGCAGACACTTTACCCACCTGGCCACGAAGGCTCCTAAGTAAGGGAATGACGAAGCCGGTGTGTAAAAAAATATCATGAATCGTTTTGAAACGCGTCATTTGTTATTTCAACCTCTTAAAAAACATGTCAGCAAGTTTAAATCGTGTATTAATTTTGTGTCACCCCTGTCAGTCTGCTAAAATCATCACAGTTTGCGGTCTACAGAACTGTGCGTGAACCACTTACCATGATCACGTTTCAATACATAATTTAATCTAGGCCTTAAAATAATTTTCATATCACCCCCTCAACACGAAAATTTTTCCAACCAATCATATGCCTCGGTAAAGTCCGTTCTAGATAATCGGCTAATCGGACAGAGTACTTCCCCGAATTCCTAAAATAGCACATGACATCAAGGTGGAAATTCGTCTCCGATGCAAACTTCTAAGCTGAAAATAGTTTGTTTTGTGGAAATACCAAAACCTGAAATAGACGGTCCACATTGAGGAAAATAGAAATTTTATTACAGAATTATGACAACAGTAAAGGGAGCTGGAATTGGTAAGTAATGCACCTAATTTTCAATATTTTGCAAACAGAAACTGGGAATTTGGACGCCATGTTTGTTTTTAGAAGCGTTTGGAATTAATAAGGGTGATGGACAATTGTGAAATATTGCTGTTGTGATTGTTTGTTGTATTGCGACACCTGTGCAGACAATTTTTTTAAGGATGCTTATCATTTTTGAGACATTGTCATTAAAATACGAAAGCGATTTTGATGTAATGAACGAGTGTCCGTCGACGGGATATTCTGATAAGGACATGATACAATAGCAATATATCGGAAGTGAACGAATAAAATACATTGTCCTTATAATGTCATAATGTGGGTTTGTTTTGCATTTGAATTTTAACGTTTGCTTTTCCCGAGTAGAGATTCATACATGGATATAAGCCTGTTCTGTAATTTTCTGTCGCTTGCGTGTATTATTATGATGCGTTAGTGGACACTGTCCAGATCTATAGAGTTTCATATTTAGGGCAAGTTTTTGGAACATTTTAAGAACTATTTTAAAGGTCAGTAATAGAGTGTATAACGGCTATATAATAACGCATTGATAAAAACATTACAAATTAACATGAGGAACATGTAGGTTGAATTTCTGCTCTGATTTTAAGTTATAATGTGTACTTTATTTTGGTAACATATAATTGGGCCAGAAATTCGACCTAGAGGAACATGTAACTACCCACTACTTGTCATATTATGAACTAAATTCTGTGGCTACTATTCAAAGAAGACATTTATCTTGTTGTTGTTGACATTGCTTTGGCTAACCCATTCACCCCTGTAGACACATTTGGGTTGACCTAATTCAGTGATTTACAGAAGAGTCCATTGTTTTCCAGGGGATTGATGAGTTAAATTGTATAGGTTCATGTTTTTATTACATTTACGATATTATAAAAACAATAGAACTTGAATTTGACCATGTGAAGCACATGTAAGATACAATATCTACACTCTTCCTAATTCACACACATACATGTATACATGGTGGCATGATTTACCCAAAAAGACCCAAAAGTACCCTAAAATACCCCCAAAACACCCAAATTACGATTAAATCGAAATAAATTTGAATCAGTAATCATTTTTAATGCATTTTCTTCTGTATAGATATTTCATAGACAGCTAGGAATTAAAAAAATCAACATTTATCACTTCTCATGGAATTTACGGACACTGTCATTTAGTAAAATGAAGAGCCAAATCGGTCTTCTTAAATTATTTGTTTTCATAATTCCTGAGATATTCTTCATATATTATGTCAAATTTGTATGATATAAATTCTACGTATTGTGGAAAATGATGATTACATATGTATTAAACGTCTTTACCGTCCCATATAAGTAACAATCTGGTACATTTTAAAATGACATTCTGACTGCAATACATCGTGGAATTGGGTAAAACAGCATTATCAAAGTCAGAAACATCTAGTCATAAAAATTATTCAGCATATTATAATAAATTCCTATAATTGCTTCTTTTTATGTGTTTTGGGGGTCTTTTTGTGTGTTTTGGGTAAACCGTGCTGCCCAATATACATGTAATATTACGTAATACAACTATTTGTTTTAACTGGGAAGATACAATGTATCATATCGACACATAACTTCAACAAACACGCTTGGCCGCACACACACAAACATATATTTACAGTGACGTGCCAAAATTGATGCAACTTTTTATTTTTTCTTTATACATTTCATTTAAAACAATGTTTTTTCAAAAGCTATCACAAAGTCATTTCCCATTCAATTTCAATACAATTTTCCCTCCTGTGTTTTTTTTTTTTTGTTACATGTATAAATTTTCATTGTTTTATTTTATAGTATTGATGAGTTTTACAAGATACAAAGTTTGAATGTCTCTTTTTAATGTATAAATATGGAAAAGGTGACATAATGAATTCAATTTAGGTCATCCATTAAAAAAATGTTGGTTTGCTGTAAAATGACCAACGCACTCGAGCTCAAAGCTCTTTGACTCCACTTTTTTTATTGCCATTCTGAGAATTTTTTTTTTTCATCAGTTTTCCGATATATTCCCCATTGTACATACATATATGGTTTACAGTTTTCGAAATAAAAAATCCTATCAACCTATTCACAGTGAAAGAAATCTGAGTCACATTACAGCAAACTAACAACTTTTAAAGATGGAGTATGTTTAAATTTCTGGATCTTGAAAACTGAAAATTTTAACATTATGAGCAAACATCCACAGAGTGAAACTATGAGATATTATAGTTTCACTCAGTGGATGTTTGCTCATAATTAAATGTTAAAATTTTCGGTTTTCAAGATCCAGAAATTCCATCAAAGTTCCATCAAAATTAATTTACAAATGACTCTCCATGAACATTTGGAAAAATTGTGGATTCATATTATATATGAAATATATACAGAAAAATAAAAAAAAGTTGCATCAATTTTGTTGCATCACTGTATATACATATATATATATCTTCAACAAATACTTGGTAACATGCACACACACACACACGCACACACACACTACATGTAAACACACATAATGTCATGTACCGTATACGTGTATATATCGTCCACACACACACATACCGAACATTTGTCTTCAGTACCGAAATGACGTCCTTTCTTCTTTGTGATTATAGATATCGACAACATGACGCAACTAGACAGCAGTGAGCTGCAACAGATTATCTGGGGCCACACTGATGGCTTAGGAGATATACTGGTGGGTGCTGATGATACGGCTGTTTTACAACAGTTGATAGGTAGGTATTCCTGGTCAAATAAAAACTGAACTACCGGTACAGTCAAACTAGATTATCAAGTCCACTCGGAAAAAGGAAAAAGTATCTGCTTTAGATACGCTGCCTTTATAAAGAGGTTTATTCATTATAAAAAAGTTAACAATGTAGGTAGGTGTCCTTTACACAGAGGTGGCCTTTAATTCAAGTTTGACTGTACTTTAATCTAGAATTTTAAATATTACAGGATGAAATTAAAATAAATTTAATTTTCAAGAACAGCCTCTTCTAAAGTTCTGTCTGAATAAAACGATCCCAAAATTGATGAATTTTTCTTATTTTAGCCTCATCACAGATTCAAGTTCAACCAGCACCAATGGCAAACCCAGTTACAATTCAGACCCAACAACAGCTTGCTGTAGCTTCTCGCCAACCAGCTAAAGTGTCAATCGGAAAGAATCCATCACAGACTCCAGATGGGATCTGGGTAGAAATTACAGAGCAGCCCAAACAGAGAGGTTTGAGGTTCCGTTACGAGTGCGAGGGACGGTCAGCTGGCAGCATTCCTGGTGAAAACAATACTGCTGAAAAGAAAACCTACCCAACAATCAAAGTGAGACATTTTCTTTTTTGTCTTTTGTTTTCTCCTCTTTTTGTCAAGTTTGCTCCCTTTTTGGTTTTGTTTGTATAGGGTGTTTCAAAATATATCTTCAAGACACCATTTTTCGTGCACTTAAGAGTACTTGCACAGTAAGTTTATACATGTATGTAAGCAAAGCAAACCAAAACTTGCGATTATCAGCATACAGCTACACTAATGATAATTAAATGAACACACACAGATATATATATATATATATATTGATAGAAAAATATTTCGTAACATTCTTAACTTTTGATTTGAAATATCTTGAATTCTAAAAGAGTGATGAAGGTTTAAAAGTTTGACAAACCAAATATAATATAATGAAACACTCTTTACAATTCGTTCAGTTTCATTCAAGTTTGACTGTATAGTAGTTAGTACATGCTTGTTTCCTTAATGAATCCAGTTTGTAAGTTGGTGTTCTGCAATCGTCATGACATTAGCATTGGAAAAATCATGTACCTGATTCAATTCTGATTAATTAGATAAACATTTTAGTCTGAATAAAATATCAGTTGCTGTTAGCAGTTAGAATATTAGATATCAACTTCATATGATAATTGAAATAACCATTACCCTGGTACATATTTCTGCAAGGTAAATATTAGATGTACAGTGACAAATAAACAAGACATTGCAGTAATTTTTTAACGTTGGTGGTCTCTTCCCGGGTACATTGTAACTGTCTCCTTCATCATAAAAAGACTTGTTGCCACCAAATAGTTGAATATTTTTTTAGTATGGCATATGTTATTTTATACCAATAAAACAATCAAATTATCCAACTTGTAACAAAACCGGAAAAAATAAATTCCTCATGTACCTATACATGTATGCTTAAAATAATATATATAATCAACCAGAAAATTAGCCAATTATGGTTATTTTAGCCAGTTTTGAATTAAATAAAAAATGGCTAAATTGCCTAATGACAGCGTGAGCCCTGAATTTAAAATATTTGAATTTTCTTCAGATCCATAATTACACAGGCACTGCTGTCATTGTTGTCTCTTGTGTAACCAAAGAACAGCCGTATGAACCACACCCACATAATCTTGTGGGCAGGGATTGCAAAAGAGGCGTGTGTACATTGAAGGTCAAGGACACCAGTGTCATCAGGTAAGTCAGTGTGTCAATGTCATGTCAATTTCATGTGATATTGTACTTCATATGAGTATGTTAAAAATGTATCAGAAAACAAAATTGGCATATCACAGTAAGACCTGTCTTGAGAGACTAACCTTTCTGCCGCTGAAATGTGGTCTTGTAAGATGGGTGGTCTCTCAAAAGAGGTTTTATTTACAGAGGTTTTCAAAATGTGGTCTCTAAATGCTGATGGTCTTTCAAGACCGATTGTACTGTATAAACTTTCATGCTTGGAGAAATTAAAATCCATACAGAAGTCTCGTGTAGAATTTACATTTTTTTTTTCCAGTTACATGAGTGTTCATGTATTATCACATGACATTAAAACATTCCCTTGATTAAATTGGAATTTGAAAATCTACATTTTATCTGTAATCTCTATAATCAGATGTCATTTTTTTACTTTTAAACTTTGAAAGTACAGTGGAGCCTGTCTCAAGAGACCACCCCTGCTGCCACTGGAATGTGGTGACAGGTCTCTCAAAACAGGGGGCATCTCATTCTCAAAATTGATTTGTCTTTTTTTCCCACAGTTTTCCACACCTTGGTATTCAGTGTGCTAAAAAGAAAGATGTAGAGGCCAACTTGAAACAGCGAAAAGAAATAAACGTTGATCCATTCCAAAGTAAGTATTCACAATATATTTTTACAATTACTAATGTAAATAATGATGATAAAGAACAGGGCAATTATTTTCATGCATTTTGCGATGTTGATCTCACCTGTGCCAAAAATGGTATCGAGAATGTTCCCTTTTCAAATCCAATAAGGTGCAGACCGTGGTTTTACAACATTGCCTGTGGTGTGGCTGCTCAAAGATCTTACCACACATTTCTTCAGATGCATATAAAATCCCCTTATGGGTGTCTCTGTTCAGGTTAAATATCATATCATATGGTTCCATCACTTTGTAGTAATGAAAAGCCCCTCCATGGATTGGTTGCAAACATCTCAAGCATAGGTGCAGATTTATTGTGCTTCAGTTTTAGCTTGACATTTTACTTCTTTGGGAAATAGACAACTTTTCAATTAACTAAATGTATCATCTGTATTCAGTTACAATGGAACCTTTCTATTAAGACCATCTAACTAACTCATTGGTCTGATTAGTGAGGTGTTACAATGGAACCTCTCTATTAAGACCATCTAACTAACTCAAAGTGGTCTGATTAGTGAGGTGTTACAATGGAACCTCTCTATTAAGACCATCTAACTAACTCAAAGTGGTCTGATTAGTGAGGTGTTACAATGGAACCTCTCTATTAAGACCATCTAACTAACTCAAAGTGGTCTGATTAGTGAGATGGTCTTGTAAGTGAAGGTCTTGACGTATTTGACATTCAGTTAGAAAATTTCTAGAGACTTGGTCCAGGTGGTCACAAGGCACGGTCCCACTGTCATTGTATTTCAACACTTGATATCCATGTGAACAATTCCACCGGTCTTCAAGTTCAAGTAAATTTTGATATGAATGCAAACAAATCCACGTTTCTTCAAGCTCAGGTCACTGCAGTCATTACTAGTTATGCATTCTATCATTTGTCACCTTATAATACCTATAGAAAAAAAAATAATGTAAATAATCATGTGTATGAAATATTTACCGTAATCTTGATTTTTGTTTTATTTTTCTTTTCAAAGCTGGATTTAAAAACTTGAACAAAACCAGTAACATTGATTTAAATGTTGTTAGACTGTGTTTCCAAGTCTTCCTACCTGATGAAAACGGCAAAATAACTCGCATAGTTCCGCCAGTTGTATCACATCCCATTCACGACAAAAGTAAGTACCATAAATACACTTTTTTTCTTTTTTACTTTTTAAAATTTTTTTGACATTGCCAAAAATTCTCAAAAGATAATAATGTCTCACTTTTAATCTAAATTAGAATATAGCTTTTTAGGTGTTAAAAAAGAAAAAGGTGAGATCTGGAACATTTTTCCTATAGCTTTATTTGTTTGTTTTTCAGAATCTTTGAACGAACTCGTAATTTGTCGCGTAGACAGATCATCCGGAAAAGCAAAAGGTGGAGATGAGGTGTTTCTTTTGTGTGAAAAAATCAATAGAGGTATGTGTCCTTATTCAGTGTAGATCATCAAATTGAAATTTACAATTTTGTTTGTTTGGATTAAATACAGTCAAACTTGCATTAAAGGCCACCCCTGTATAAAGGGCACCAGCCAATAATATCCATTCAAACATAACCGTTGTTAACTTTTTATGATGAATAAACCTCTATTATAAAGGCCACTTTTGCCTATCCCCTTGTGTGGCCTTTATAGACAAGTCTGACTGTATTTCATAACGGTTGATCAGTTATTTGAAATATGAATGATACAGACCAACCTTTTAAATAAAAAAAATTTTTTCTGCTGATCGGATGAAAAAATTTGGAAAAAAATTACCATGACATTGCAAGAATTTAAACAAGAATATCTTATTACTGAGGATGAATACATAAAAAAAAGGAAAAAAGAGAATGTCTTATCCCTGAAGTGGATTCTTGTAGGACATTGTTCATTTTCTGTTCTGCGTTACATTTTCAGATGATATTGGTATACGCTTCTACCAAGAAAATGATCAAGGAGATATAATATGGGAAGAATATGGGGACTTTAGTATGAACGATATTCACAGACAGGTAAGTAATTGCTTTATTGACACACTTGGAAGTTCACACCTGTAATTAATCTAGTCCTCTTTAAGTTTACATTGTCATAGGCATTCACCAAATAATAAAGGGTCCCCTCCATGATCGAAATATAAAAAAAAAAAAAACAAAGAATTGTTACTTGTCTTGAAATTACCTTCCCTGATTGACCATGATCGAAGGCTAATTTTTTGTATGTGAAAAGTATTGTAATAAATAACTTGTTTACCTAAAAACATGGGACATCCAACTCCCGTTAATTAGTCATGGTGAAAGAATAACTAATAATTGCTTAAAACCAATTTCAATTTAGCAGTAGCCTGAGTAAGGCTATTTGTTGTCCAGTAAGAATAGAAAATATGTGAATTGAACATCATGGTTATCTCAAATTTCGGATATCTCGAAATAAATTGGATGGTCCCATGAATTTCTAGATAACGAGATTCCAATGTATATGTTCAAAATTTGATTAATATATGTACATTGTATATGTATCTGAATCTTTTATGTATCAGATGTATTATATTTTTATTGAAACAGTATGCCATCGTATTTCGCACTCCGCCATTCAGAGATACCCTTATCAATCAACCAGTAGAAGTTAAGATGCAGCTCAAACGTATGAATGATGCCGAAACCAGTGATCCAATTCCATTCATCTACATGCCAGAAGATCCAGGTACTAGAGTCTTTTAAATAACAGTTATAATTTTGTCACAAATTTTGATTTTTGTAAAAGGTGACTAGGTGCTCTGTGTTGGCAATGGAAAAGTAAACACGAAAAAGAAGACCAGGTGTTAATTGCTGATCAGGTTAACCTGAAACATACATGTAATTGAGTTTTTGATAGTTGTCATTTTGTGGGGTTTTTTTTATAATAAATGCAGTTCTACAACGGAGAACAAATGAGATACCATGTTTAGGGAACAGGAGGGCAGAGGTAGGGAGGGATTTTTTATTTTGTCTGCCCTGTTAAGGTTTTTTTGGTTTTTTTTTTTCATATTTTGTTGATAGTTTCACAGGTTGGAGACATGTATTGATTCAACAATTCTCACAAAATGCATGTTAATAATTTATTTTTACATCATTTTAGATCCAGATAGAATATTGGAAAAGCGAAAACGAAAAGCTAATCAGTTGAAGACTTTAGGTTTCAATATGGAGGGTAAGTGTCAATTAGATTGTATTGTTTCAAATGAAATACAAATTCCACTGACTGCTCGGACCTCTTTCAGTCACTTATTATTAAGCTACCATAGGAATTTATTAAGTCATGCGGCTCTGTTGTTTTGATATTTTAATTGGCTTTCACCAGATTTGGGTGGGGTTGGGATGGCACTATTGGCATGTGTCGTTTTATCCGTCGGTTTTTTCTTTGTCAAGACAATTCGTTGGTCCATCTATTAGAACCCTATTTGGTATTTCAGGTAGATGGAATGTCATGTACTGAAATTTAACTTTTACTATTTGTAATTGCAGTGAGTTATTTCTCTTTGTTAAGATTTTACATTTGGTTAGGGACCAAATTCTAAGTGTAATTCTTAATCTAACGTTTCTTGTTTGTATATCTCATCTTTTTACTTCTCTTGTTTTATAAGAGTATTACATTTGACATTGTTCTACTTACAGCCAATGTGTCACAAGAAGACATCAAACAGAGACTGAAGTTGAAAGCTACAAAGTCCAGAATCAAACAGGAAGGTCAGTGCTTTTTATATAAATGAACAGGAAGTAAAATTGCATCCGAGTGATTTATATGGATGAATGATTCATGTTTCCGTTTTTCGTAGAAAATGGAAGATTAATTTTTTGCGTATTTTCAGACTTTGCCATTTTCATTCATTTTTAACTCGCCTCCACTCCCAAAGAGTGTTAGAATAATTTATAAATAGAGATTTTTTTATTTGTAAGATACCAACACAGTTCAGCTGAGTGATGTTGCTCATGGGCTTCTTGTTGATGATATAAAGCAGGAATGTCACTTTATTACATAAGTGTTCAAATCAAACAGGAAATTAGGTTTTTGATGTTAATCGGAAAAGTCAGTATACTGAATAGATGTTAAAATAAAAGAGAAAGTTATGTTTTTAATATAAATCTGGGTGTCACTTTATAGTGTATATACAAATATAATGGAAAGGTCGGTTTATTATAAAGAAATGCAAATTAAACAGCTAGAAAATATTTTGAATTGGTGATCATACCATTTTGTTTCTATTATTTTAGCTGTTACACCTGAAATGCCGGCCTACTCTTTTAATAACATCATTGGACTGCAGTCTGAAAATTCATCCACAATCATCGATCAGAGCGATTCTTCAGTAAATGTACGTACCTTGGACAACACCACAATGGGAAACGTTACAATATCTACAAGTGAGAGCGTTCGACAACAATTAGCCAGTTTACCGGATCATCTTCAGAACCAGCTGTTGCAAAGACTAGCGATGCAGAAATTGCAGGAGGAAGCGCGTCTACGCCAGAATATGCCAACTGTCGCTGGAAACATCCAGGGTTCAAACAGTTTCCTAGATGTACTTACCACTTCTTCACCCTTGTCCCAGGCAACAACCAACTCAGGAATGGGACCAATAGTTGGTGATGTGTCAATGCAGCAGGCAGCCATCTTGACCCCCGATAATTCTCAGGCATCTGTGGATATAAACATGGTGCAGACTTACCTCGGTGATCAGAATGTTTCATTTGACAGTTTCAGTTCGTTGTCTGGAAACATGATGGCAAATGTGAACACCGATATTGATGCTGTTGGAGCAGTTGTGAATGTTACGACAGACAATACAAAAAATCTACAAACAATTGACGAGACTAACGCAGCGATTCAATCTCTAAATCAATCCTGAAATTTCATGTTCTGGCTGTTCTGCAATCTCACATAGAAACTTTTCCATTTAGGAAGAAGAAATTGATTGCCTTTGTTATGTGAAATCATTTTGTCATTTTTAGGTGTATATAGGTGTATATATTTATGTATATTACCAATGTGACACTTTGCATTTGTTCATTGAAGTTTGACAAACATTCCCGCCACCATGTGGACCACAAAACAATGTGGCCTCATTATAAATCATAGTCAAAAACTGTTAATTTTGTGTTTAAAAAATTAGATCCAGCTTTAAATTGGCCAGTGCAATGTCATATACATGTATGCATGGTCTGCATTCATCGAGATCCCGTCCCATGCCTTGGTGGAGTCAATAACATGGAATTCATTATCGAAAACAAATAACTAAATTCCACTTCCTGGTTGGAATCCCTTCAGCATTTAAATGTTTCTGTATCAATACATTTGGGACATGATTTTAATTCATTGTTGTACATCTGCTTTGTACTGTATATTCTTAGTGCTAAATTAACCATGAGTGTATGATAATATTGTATAACTAGGATTTAAAGCCTGGTCCCTTTTTAGGTCACCTGAGGAGACCTTAAACTAATTAAGCAGAGAATGAAAGGGACTATGTCATCACTTACACAGGGGAGTCTGAAATATTTTGTTTTTGAATTTTTTAAAGACAATGGAGTATGTTTTGTGGGATGGCTTGATGGATGATTTTTGTCTTGACGGATGATTTAAAATTTAGAACTATTCCGTTATTTTTCAATAAAACATTATTGAGAGATTACTGTCACTGTCAAAATAATAAAATCAAAGACTGACTTGATTAAAAAATACCTTCAGATTAAATCTGTTCACTTAGTTCCGAGATGCCACGTATCCATGACAAGAGGAAAAAGGACAGTTCCTCAAGACTTGTTCCACAAGACACGCTCCTCCGCATTGTTGTTTTATAAGGGCAATTTAAATATTGTTTTCTACACCCTGATCTACTACTGTACATAACAGTCCCCTGTGGTGACTAAAATGGTTAAATCTACATTAATAAGGAAATTAAAATGATAAAATTGTGGAGATTTTTATGTCATTTTTTTACCATCTGTTAAGGGAAATTGTCTCGAGAGAAAATTGTGGTTTTTATCAGACTGATATGTGTCTGTTAAAGGGACCTAGTCCAAATGTCAAATCATAGCCCCCCCCTCCTAAAAAAAAAAAGTTTTACCTGAAAATTCCCAGTTGAGTTTATATGTGATTTGTGCCTAATGACCAATTCCTGTATAAGTGAAATGAATGCTGGAAAAACTTGGACAATCTACACAACAATTTGATTTGATTTGGATATTTTATTTTGCACCACACTCAACAAGTCTTAGTTATATGGTGGTACCCAGTTTTTAATGGTGGAGGAGAGAACTCGGTTACAATGTGCCGGGAAGAAACCACCAGGATTTCTGTAAGTGAACTGGCAAACTTTTTCACAAAAATCTTGAACTTGCAGACTACATCTGTATTGTCATGTAATGGCTTTTAGACATTGATGGTAGTTTTCAATGGCTTGTAGACAATGATGATATTCTTATGGGGATGGCTTTTGAACAGTGATGTTTGTATTTATCATATTTTTCCTCATCCCATTTAGCTGGCCCAAGCTAATACATGTATTTGAAGGATGAAATGATTATTAAACCCCTACACTTCTGTGATCCACCCAAATAATGAAAAGTTTAGGTGGTAATTACACCCCTACATCTGTCTGATCCATCCCAATATTTGTAGATTCAGTTTGGAGTGGTAATTACACCCCTACATCTGTCTGATCAATCCCAATATTTGTAGATTCAGTTTAGAGTGGTAATTACACCCCTACATCTTTCTGATCAATCCCAATATTTGTAGATTCAGTTTGGAGTGGTAATTACACCCCTACATCTGTCTGATCAATCCCAATATTTGTATATTTATTCTGATCATTTCTTATTTGTAGATTCAGATTGGGAGGGTATTGCATCCCTTCATCCATCCCTAATATTTGTAGATAATTTTTTTTGATAGTTATTACACCCTACAACTGTCTGATCCTCCCCAATATTTGTAGATTCGGTGTACTTTGAGCTGGTTATTGCACACCTACATCTGTCTAATAGATTCGGTGGAGTTAATATCTGTCTAATCTACCCCAATATTTGTAGATTCAGTGTAGTTTGGGAGGGATATTACACCCCATATCTGTCGGACTCATCCTAATATTTGTAGATTTGGTGTAGTTTGGGAAGGTTATATTACACCCTACATCTTTCTGAATCATCCTAATATTTGAAGGTTTGGTATGGTTATATAACACCCCTACATCTATCTGATAGATTCAGTTGACTTTTGGATGGATATTACACCCCTATCTTTGTCCAGTAGATTCAGTGTACATGTAGTTTGGGATGATTATATTACACCGATACATTCAGCGCTGTTTGGGATGATCATTACACCCCTACATCTGTCCGATAGGTTCATTGTAGTTTGGGAGGTTATAATACACCCCAACATGTGTCCGATAGATTCAGTGTAGTTTGGGTGGTTATATCACATCCCTACATATGTCCGATAGATTCAGTGTATTTTCGGATGGTTATATTACATCCCTACATCTGTTCGATAGATTAAGTGGAGTTTGGGATGGTTATATTACACCCCTACATCTGTCCGATAGATTAAGTGTAGTTTGGGATGATTATATCACATCCCTACATCAGTGTAGTTTGGGATTGTTATATCACATCCCTACATCTGTCTGATAGATCCAGTGTAGTTTGGGATTGTTATATTACATCCCTACATCTGTCCTATATATCCAGTGTAGTTTGGGATTGTTATATCACATCCCTACATCTGTCTGATAGATTCAGTGTAGTTTGGGATTGTTATATTACTCCCCTACATCTGTCCTATATATCCAGTGTAGTTTGGGATTGTTATATTACACCCCTACATCTGTCCTATATATCCAGTGTAGTTTGAGATTGTTATATTACATCCCTACATGTGTCTTATATATCCAGTGTAGTTTGGGATTGTTATATCACATCCCTACATCTGTACTATATATCCAGTGTAGTTTGGGATTGTTATATTACATCCCTACATCAATCTGATAGAATCATTGAAGTTTGTGATGATTATATTACACCCCCTACATTTATCCAATAGATTCAGTGTAGTTTATGATGGTTATATTACATCCCTACATCAATCTGATAGATTCAATGTTGTTTGGGATGATCATTACACCCCTACATCTGTCCAATAGATTCACTGTAGTTTGGGATGGTTACATTACACCCCAACATCTGTCCGATAGGATCAATGGAGTTTGGTATGGTTATATAACACGCATACATCTATCCGGTAGAATCAGTGGAGTTTGGGATTGTTATATTAACCCCTACATCTGTCCGACAGATTCATTGTAGTTTGGGATGGTTATATTACACCCCTACATCTGTCCAATAGATTCAGTGTAGTTTAAGATAGTTATATAACACCCCTACATTTGTCCGATAGATTCAGTGTAGTTTAGAATGGCTGCATAACACCCTTACATGTGTCCGATAGATTCAATGGGTTTTAAGATAGTTATATAACACCCTTACATCTGTCCGACAGATTCAGTGTAGTTTAAGATAGTTATATAACACCCCTACATGTGTTCGATAATTCAGTGTAATTTAAGATGGTTATATAACACCTTTACATGTGTCCGATAGATTCAATGTTGTTTAAGATGGTTATATAACACCCCTACATCTGTCCGACAGATTCAGTGTAATTTAAGATGGTTATATAACATCCCTACATGTGTCCGATAGATCCAGCGTAGTTTAGGATGGCTGTATAACACCCTTACATATGTCCGATAGATTCAGTGTAGTTTAGGATGGCTGTATAACACCCTTACATGTGTCCGATAGATTCAGTGTTATTTAAGATAGTTATATAACACCCCTACATCTGTCTGACAGATTCAGTGTAGTTTAAGATGGTTATATAACACCTTTACATCTGTCTGATAGATTCAGTGTAGTTTAGGATGGCTGCATAACACCCTTACATGTGTCCGATAGATTCAATGGGGTTTAAGATAGTTATATAACACCCTTACATCTGTCCGACAGATTCAGTGTAGTTTAAGATAGTTATATAACACCCCTACATGTGTTCGATAATTCAGTGTAATTTAAGATGGTTACATAACACCTTTACATGTGTCCGATAGATTCAATGTTGTTTAAGATGGTTATATAACACCCCTACATCTGTCCGACAGATTCAGTGTAATTTAAGATGGTTATATAACACCCTTACATGTGTCCGATAGATTCAGTGTAGTTTAAGATAGTTATATAACATCCCTACATATGTCCGATAGATTCAGTGTAGTTTAAGATGGTTATATAACACCTTTACATGTGTCCCATAGGTTCAGTGTAGTTTAGGATGGCTGTATAACACCCTTACATGTGTCCAATAGATTCAGTTGGGTTTAAGATAGTTATATAACACCCTTATATCTGTCCGATAGATTCAGTGTAGTTTAAGATAGTTATATAACACCTTTACATGTGTCCGATAGATTCAGTGTAGTTTAAGATAGTTATATAACATCCCTACATGTGTTCGATAGGTTCAGTGTAGTTTAGGATGGCTGTATAACACCCCTACATGTGTCCGATAGATTCAGTGTAGTTAAGGATGGCTGTATAACACCCTTACATGTGTCCGATAGATTCGGTGTAGTTAAGGATGGCTGTATAAAACCCTTACATGTGTCCGATAGATTCAGTGTAGTTTAGGATGGCTGTATAACACCCTTACATGTGTCCGATAGATTCAGTGTAGTTTAGGATGGCTGTATAACACCCTTACATGTGTCCGATAGATTCAGTGTAGTTTAGGATGGCTGTATAACACCCTTACATGTGTCCGATAGATTCAGTGTAGTTTAGGATGGCTGTATAACACCCTTACATGTGTCCGATAGATTCATTGTAGTTTAAGATGGTTATATAACACCTCTACATCTGTCCGACAGATTCAGTGTAGTTTAAGATGGTTATATAACACCTTTACATGTGTCCGATAGGTTCAGTGTAGTTTAGGATGGCTGTATGACACCCTTACATGTGTATCCGATAGATTCAGTGTAGTTTAGGATGGCTGTATAACACCCCTACATATGTCCGATAGATTCAGTGTATTTTGGGATGGTTATATTACATCCCTACATCTGTTCGATAGATTAAGTGGAGTTTGGGATGGTTATATTACACCCCTACATCTGTCCGATAGATTAAGTGTAGTTTGGGATGATTATATCACATCCCTACATCTGTCCGATAGATTCAGTGTAGTTTGGGATTGTTATGTCACATCCCTACATCTGTCTGATAGATTCATTGTAGTTTGGGATTGTTATATTACTCCCCTACATCTGTCCTATATATCCAATGTAGTTTGGGATTGTTATATTACACCCCTACATCTGTCCTATATATCTAGTGTAGTTTGGGATTGTTATATTACTCCCCTACATCTGTCCTATATATCCAATGTAGTTTGGGATTGTTATATTACTCTCCTACATCTGTCCTATATATCTAGTGTAGTTTGGGATTGTTATATTACTCCCCTACATCTGTCCTATATATCTAGTGTAGTTTGGGATTGTTATATTACTCCCCTACATCTGTCCTATATATCCAGTGTAGTTTGGGATTGTTATATTACTCCCCTACATCTGTCCTATATATCCAGTGTAGTTTGGGATTGTTATATTACATCCCTACATCAATCTTATAGAATCATTGAAGTTTGTGATGGTTATATTACACCCCCTTCATTTATCCGATAGATTCAGTGTAGTTTATGATGGTTATATTACATCCCTACATCAATCTGATAGATTCAATGTAGTTCGGGATGATCATTACACCCCTACATCTGTCCAATAGATTCACTGTAGTTTGGGATGGTCACATTACACCCCAACATCTGTCCGATAGGATCAATGGAGTTTGGTATGGTTATATAACACGCATACATCTATCCGGTAGAATCAGTGGAGTTTGGGATTGTTATATTAACCCTTACATCTGTCCGACAGATTCATTGTAGTTTGGGATGGTTACATTACACCCCTACATCTGTCCAATAGATTCAGTGTAGTTTAAGATAGTTATATAACACCCCTACATGTGTCCGATAGATTCAGTGTAATTTAAGATGGTTATATAACACCTTTACATGTGTCCGATAGATTCAATGTTGTTTAAGATGGTTATATAACACCCGTACATCTGTCCGACAGATTCAGTGTAATTTAAGATGGTTATATAACACCGTTACATGTGTCCGATAGATTCAGTGTTGTTTAAGATAGTTATATAACATCCCTACATGTGTCCGATAGATCCAGCGTAGTTTAGGATGGCTGTATAACACCCTTACATATGTCCGATAGATTCAGTGTAGTTTAGGATAGTTATATAACACCCCTGCATCTGTCCGACAGATTCAGTGTAATTTAAGATGGTTATATAACACCCTTACATGTGTCCGATAGATTCTGATAGTTTATATAACATCCCTACATGTGTCCGATAGATCCAGCGTAGTTTAGGATGGCTGTATAACACCCTTACATATGTCCGATAGATTCAGTGTAGTTTAGGATGGCTGTATAACACCCTTACATGTGTCCGATAGATTCAGTGTTGTTTAAGATAGTTATATAACACCCCTACATCTGTCCGACAGATTCAGTGTAGTTTAAGATGGTTATATAACACCTTTACATGTGAACGATAGATTCAGTGTAGTTTAGGATGGCTGCATAACACCCTTACATGTGTCCGATAGATTCAATGGGGTTTAAGATAGTTATATAACACCCTTACATCTGTCCGACAGATTCAGTGTAGTTTAAGATGGTTATATAACACCTTTACATGTGTCCGATAGATTCAATATTGTTTAAGATGGTTATATAACACCCCTACATCTGTCCGACAGATTCAGTGTAATTTAAGATGGTTATATAACACCCTTACATGTGTCCGATAGATTCAGTGTTGTTTAAGATAGTTTTATAACATCCTTACATATGTCCGATAGATTCAATGTTGTTTAAGATAGTTATATAACATCCCTACATGTGTCCGATAGATCCAGCGTAGTTTAGGATGGCTGTATAACACCCTTACATATGTCCGATAGATTCAGTGTAGTTTAGGATGGCTGTATAACACCCCTACATGTGTTCGATAATTCAGTGTAATTTAAGATGGTTATATAACACCTTTACATGTGTCCGATAGATTCAATGTTGTTTAAGATGGTTATATAACACCCCTACATCTGTCCGACAGATTCAGTGTTGTTTAAGATAGTTATATAACATCCCTACATGTGTCCGATAGATCCAGCGTAGTTTAGGATGGCTGTATAACACCCTTACATATGTCCGATAGATTCAGTGTAGTTTAGGATGGCTTTATAACACCCTTACATGTGTCCGATAGCTTCAGTGTAGTTTAAGATGGTTATATAACACCTTTACATGTGTCCGATAGATTCAGTGTAGATTAGGATGGTTATATAACACCCCTACATCTGTCCGACAGATTCAGTGTAATTTAAGATGGTTATATAACACCCTTACATGTGTCCGATAGATTCAGTGTAGTTTAAGATAGTTATATAACATCCCTACATATGTCCGATAGATTCAGTGTAGTTTAAGATAGTTATATAACACCTTTACATGTGTCCGATAGGTTCAGTGTAGTTTAGGATGGCTGTATAACACGCTTACATGTGTCCGATAGATTCAGTGTAGTTTAGGATGGCTGTATAACACCCTTACATGTGTCCGATAGATTCAGTGTAGTTTAAGATAGTTATAAAACACCCCTACATCTGTCCGACAGATTCAGTGTAGTTTAAGATGGTTATATAACACGTTTACTTGTGTCCGATAGGTTCAGTGTAGTTTAGGATGGCTGTATAACACCCTTACATGTGTCCGATAGATTCAGTGGGGTTTAAGATAGTTATATAACACCCTTACATGTGTCCGATAGATTCAGTGTAGTTTAAGATAGTTATATAACACCCTTACATGTGTCCGATAGATTCAGTGTAGTTTAAGATAGTTATATAACATCCCTACATGTGTTCGATAGGTTCAGTGTAGTTTAGGATGGCTGTATAACACCCCTACATGTGTCCGATAGATTTAGTGTAGTTAAGGATGGCTGTATAACACCCTTACATGTGTCCGATAGATTCAGTGTTATTTAAGATAGTTATATAACACCCCTAAATCTGTCCGACAGATTCAGTGTAGTTTAAGATGGTTATATAACACCTTTACATGTGAATGATAGATTCAGTGTAGTTTAGGATGGCTGCATAACACCCTTACATGTGTCCGATAGATTCAATGGGGTTTAAGATAGTTATATAACATCCCTACATGTGTTCGATAGGTTCAGTGTAGTTTAGGATGGCTGTATAACACCCCTACATGTGACCGATAGATTTAGTGTAGTTAAGGATGGCTGTATAACACCCTTACATGTGTCCGATAGATTCGGTGTAGTTTAGGATGGCTGTATAACACCCTTACATGTGTCCGATAGATTCTGTGTAGTTTAGAATAGCTGTATAACACCCTTACATGTGTCCGATAGATTCAGTGTAGTTTAGGATGGCTGTATAACACCCTTACATGTGTCCGATAGATTCAGTGTAGTTTAGGATGGCTGTATAACACCCTTACATGTGTCCGATAGATTCAGTGTAGTTTAGGATGGCTGTATAACACCTTTACATGTGTCCGATAGATTCAGTGTAGTTTAGGATGGCTGTATAACACCCTTACATGTGTCCGATAGATTCAGTGGGGTTTGGAATTATCACTACTCACCTTCGCATGGATTTACCTATTTAGTTGATCAGAGTTTTGTCATTTAAAGTGTTTGAGGGAAAACCAAGCCTGTGAATTTCTGTTGTGATCTTAAAATTATTAACTTGCATTTTGTCAATTTGTACAACTTCTTATTTGACAATGCTTAAGTGATTAGAAAATCTTACTTGCGTGTAGCTGTGTACCGGTAAATTATTTTGACTTCATGCGAAAGGAAATTCCTGTATTGTAGGAAACTTGCTCATTGGATTACACGCACAATTTAATCAGTTTTATGTAGGTCACAAAAGCAAATTTAACTTAAAAAAGTTCTTCCCAATTCTTTGGATATTTGTGCTAATGCTATTGTGTCGTCATGTCATTTTTATTATCATTTTTTTTAATTCATGAAAAAATGTAGCTACTGGGTTTTTTTTTTAACTCCTACCTGAAAATCAGTCATCTTTATTTAAATTTCACATGTACACAAATAGGACACCTGTTTACTATAAGACCTGCCCTCTTAAAAAGGAAAACTCTAATTAATTAATAGGTATAATTTCTACATCTCGTATACTTTTAATTCAAGATAACGCATTGTTGTTATGGGCCTGTTATTTTTTACTGTGTTATTTATCTTTTTGCATAATGTGATTTAAATGGTTATTCCATTTCATTTTGTTTTAAAGATTTTAATTTGTAAAATTTATTTTTATTACAATATTTTCTCTTAAACAATCTTTTGGGACTCCACACATGAGATCGCCCAAGTGACTAACTCAAGTTTGTTTATTGTTGTTTAACGTCTCACTCGAGAATATTTCACTCATATGAAGACGTCACTAAATGCCGGTGAAGGGCTTCAAAGTTTGGCCTATGCTCGGCATTTACGGCCATTGAGCAGTGAGGGTTCTTCAAGATGCCGACACTTACTGTGACCCGGGACCTCGGTTTTTTACTGTCTCATCCGAAGGACAGGAAACCGACCTGCCGCCGGCTGGTCTCGAACTCACGACCTCGTGATCAAGAGCCGAGCGCGCTACCGACTGACCAGGCCGGCTTCGACTGACTCAATGAAGTCTGAATTGTGAGGTGCTCTCTTTAATAAGAGTCTGGACTTTTGAACTCAAGAGACGGAATATTTACGTTCTTAAATGCGAGGTGGTCGCCTAACCGAGGTGGTATTTAGGCAAGGTTCCGCTGTACATATTTCATTTCATTTCTGACCAGGACCCAGTTGTTCATCTTTTGGTTAAATTTAGCAAATGATTAACCCACGGTTAAAATATGGTAACCAAGGGTTATATAACCTAGGATTAAAATCTTGATAAGAGTGCCAATCTTCAGTCAGCTTGAATAATAACTCTTAATTGGTTTAAATATGTAACCGAGTCTCAAGTTTTGGCTAAATTTCGCATATTTACCAATGGTTTATAACCAATTATTGAGCAACAGAATTTAATCAAAGGTTAAATTTAATCCTTGGTTATGATATTCAACCGAGGGTTAAAATTTAAACTGGGTCTTGAATGTGAAGCAAATATATCATATCCGTCCGTCCAATTCTACAATTTGGTTAAAGGGGCATCAGCTGTGGGGATTTTCATTGTTGTTGTTGTTGTTGTGTCAAAAAATGTATTTCCCTTTTTACTACTTAGATTGATACACAAAATCAAAACGGGGATACGCACAGACATAAAAATTCTTAAATTCCTATATATATTGTGATAATTGCTTGAGAAACCAAGGTTTGGCAGTTTTTCTATCGCAATTGATTAGTTCAACCTTTTTATTTGTATATGATTACCACACTGGACTTGACCTTATTTTCACAAAATATATTGGAATAAAAGATTTATATACCCGTGTAAAGCTCTAATTTGCTATTGTACATCAAGTACAAGTAGTAAAAGTAGAACAAATCTTAATATTCCTCTTTAACTACTGTGTTGACCATAGCTCTGTTGTGAGAAAACCATTTCACTTCACTATAAACTGGCAAACTCACCATATAGGTCATATCACAATAGCTTGCGAGGACGCCACATAGGTCAAAGTGTCACCTCACAATAGCTTGCGAGGACGCCACATAGGCCAGTGTCACCTAACTATAGCTGGCAAGGTCACCATATAAGTCAAAATGTCACCCCCACTATAGCTTGCGAGTTCACTGTATACGGTAGGTCAAAATATTACATCACTATAGCTGGCAAGGTCACCATATAGGTCAAAATGTCACCCCCACTATAGCTTGCGAGTTCATTGTATACGGTAGGTCAAAATATTACATCACTATAGCTGGCAAGGTCACCATATAGGTCAAAATGTCACCCCCACTATAGCTTGCGAGTTCATTGTATACGGTAGGTCAAAATATTACATCACTATAGCTGGCAAGGTCACCATATAGGTCAAAATGTCACCCCACTATAGCTTGCGAGTTCATTGTATACGATAAGTCAAAACATTACATCACTATAGCTGGCAATGTCACCATATAGGTCTTTATGACTGTGAACATTTCTTAGAAGAACATAGGAAGTCATTGTAAAAACGATAACTTTGGTATTTTTAATTATACTTAAAACTGGGGCCAATGAATCTTAAAACATTTTATAGACCACCGAACGAAACAATATAAACGTATTGATAAAAAAAAACGGATGGCATTGGAGCGCAGAATTAAAAGTATCTTTTATTCAAGAATGTGGTTGGCTGATCGCATATTAGAGTATATCTATGTTTAAATTGCACTCTCGAGAAGATAAAGTCAACCAGAAATTGAAATTTTGACTCATTTCTTTAAATGACAGTAAAAAAAAAATTTATTCCGTAAACACAATTACTGTACAATGATAAGCGATATTACATAATTTAGACAGGAACTTTACAACTTAATATTAATGCCTCATGTTGACCCCTGATGTTGGCGTGCAATGTCCCTTGCCGTGGGAGAAAACGGGGGTACCCGGATAAATCCCACGTGTCCGACTTGGTGTCCATACCATCTCACATATCCCCTCTGTCAGATCCAAGGATCGAACCTGGGTCGCAATGGTGAGAAGCGAGTGCGCTGACCACTGCGCTACTTTTTATATTCAGCATCAATATAGAAATTTGGTGGTTTGTTTATTGTTGTTTAACGTCCCACTCAAGAAATCTTTCACTCATATGGAGACGTCACCAAATGCAGGTGAAGGGCTTCAAATTTGGCCTATGCTCAGCACTTACGGCCATTGAGCAGTGATAGTTCTTTAAGGTGCCGACACCTACTGTGACACGGGACCTCGATCTTTACTGTCTCACCCGTAGGACAGAAAACCAACCTGCTGCCGGCTGGACTCGAACTCATGATCAAGAGTCGAGCGCGCTACCGACTGAGCCAGGCCGGCTCTTTATATATATATATACTAGTTATCATTTTTAAAAAAAAAAATCAAATTGTATTTGCAATAAAATACCTTTAAAACTTTGTAAACCCTTAAATATAACGTATAAAATGACTGGATACCAAAGTACGAACAATGATGTTATGTTTATGATTCCATAATATAAAGGTAATACACCTACTATAGACAGATACAACTTATTTGACAGATTTTGAACACAAATTGTAAATGTAACAGATAATTTAGAAGGTACCTTAGAATATAAAAATCACAGATACCAAAGTATTTATTTTTTGTATGTCCAGGAGACAAATATACAAAAGGGGTGAACATTAGACATACACGGACCTCTGGAAAATCAGAGGTGAGATCAGGTGTCATGGAGGAGTAAATATCCCCTGTTGACCGGTCATATCGGCCGTGGTTCCTCAGTGAAATGAAATATGCGAGGAATGAACCTTCGTCACAACAGGTTCAGCCGACTCAACAATCGTTATCAAACGCGGGTAATGTTGTTTTGTACATAAACTATTGATACACTACATATTCTATTTATTATCAGTTTTTCTTGTGTTTGTTAGGGGTTCTCTATTAAGGGTAAATACTTTTTTTTATAAAGAAATACATGTACATTCCCCAGTATTTCACAAGATTTAGACAGCTCCTCCAATGGACCTACTGGTTTGCTTTTTATACGCCAGTCGAAGACGTCGTATTATTCTCTTTGTATAACACCAGTCCATTTATGTTATCAAAAAAACTTTTCTTTTTATTAAATGCACTGAAATCTTGTTATCACACAAATAAAACTATTCCTCTCATCTTATTTATTAATCTATCACTAAAACCTATGTGTACATGCTGTGAATATTTGAGTACTCCAACAATACACAATATATAACAATGGCTGTTTGAAAATATATGATGACCTCATATAAGTGGGCAAAATACGAAACTGAAACTGACGATTTGGTAAGATTTCATTGGCTAAGACTCTTTAGTAACTTGACAATGATCTGCAATATCTCACCACTTATATCATCGCAAAATACAACCATTTTTTATTATGATAAATGAAATAAACACTGTTTTAAGAAATATATATTTGTGACCTCTCTTTAGTACAGACAAAATCACTGAAACTGAAACTAACAATTTGGCAAGATTTTATTGGCTAAGACGGACCTACATGTATACTATTTCACAATACAACTGATCTTTTTTATAATGATAAAAGAAAAGGTTGAATTTTGATTGGTGATACGATAATTATTTATTGTGAAAGTTGTCATTGGACATTTCATTTATGTAAATTTTATTTATTCATCAATTCTGACGAGGCATGAGTGTAATTAAAAATACATCTCGAATATAGAGTCCTCCCGAGTCCAAATAATTGTGTCTTTGACAGCATCTACACTTTATTTTCGTGAATTTCTTATGCATATTTTTTAATATCATCAATATTAGTATTTTTATAAAAATAAAAAAAAAAAGTCATCTCTAGCTTCATGAGTTCTTTCAAGAAATTCAAATATTGCTCAGAACTTTTTATTATTAGAAGTACATCCACATAATTTGTTATGTTTTACATTATTTACATACTAGACTGACAAAGTTTGACTTTACAAATAAAACTTGTGACAAACACCACCCCCGCAATCTATATTTGGCACACGACACACGTAACCTCGTTGTTGACTGAGAAAATACACCTACGTTTTACGCGTGTAGGAATATCTTTGGATCAGTTTGAATGTCTGACCGAAGTTCATTCCATGATGATAAATTCATCATTCAAACATCTTCAGTACGATGTGTCACATTTCTGACATGTTTTCAAATAGCTAGAACATTTATAGGGGATCCCCCAGCAGCTCTTCTCACGTTTTACTTTCGCTTTCGGTTGTGTACGTTTGTAAAGTTTGCAAAGTTTGAACCAGGAAGCGATGATTTCAATTCCTAGTACTAGAATTGTAAGTTCAAATATAAAAGCTGTATAGGTGAATGTAAATATATATTTTCGAGATTTAACAAACTTGGTATAACCAAGTAGGTTACATAACATATGTGGATAAACAACATACATTTTAAACTGTTTATATAGGTTAGTAATGTGTCCAGTAGCCGTCACGTACATCATTTTTGTATTTGAAAATTTTCGAAAATGCTTGGTGTGTTTAGTAAATAAATAAATATATATATATATATATATATATATATATATATATATATATATATATATATATATATAATATATATATATATATATATATATATATATATATGTAACCGTCCTTATGTTTTATTCACAACAAAGGCGGGGGTGTTCGATTTGTATGAATATATTTATTCAATGGTTCGTCTGAATTTGGCCCTGTAAAATATACAGGTACTTTCATAAGTATAATATATAATACATATAAAACTAAGAATAGACATGAATATAATGAACAGATATGAATAGAATATATAGACAATATGTCATATAATAAATTACGATAATAAATATAAGATTTAGATCTCGAAATAACTTTATAAATAATACTTAGCATTATCAGAATCGCTAGTATAAATGATATTGATAAATATAATATACACAATAATTAGATATGTAAAACTCTGCTTTTACACCATTATCTATTTATAGAACAAGAAATATTTATACCTCAGTATGGCTGATGAGCCGTATCAATGGAATCAAACACCAATGATATACATGTAATGTGATCTGGATCTGTTTAAACAAACAATATAATATATACAGATCCTTGGAATAATAAAATGCAAAAAGTGAATTTATTTCATATCAGTTTGTAAGGAAATAATGAGTGTATATTTCTCAATAGTACAACGATAGTCTATAGTTTTAGAAATTCAAAATTTAGAACTAAGAAATCGATCGCGAATAAATTCGACACGAAGAAATTATAAATAAAGACATATTAGTATGGAAGGGTTATAAATTGAGTTAGTAGGAACTTACACTCAATTTCTCTGTGCTGAATATATTTACAACAGAAGTGTCTGTCTCAAGATGTCTGTCTCTATGTCTTACAAAGAAATTCAAATTGGAAACAAAAGTGAGGGTGACTTAGTATTGACCAATGGTCAGTCGGTACTAGAGATCACCAAAGTTTAAGATAAAACAATGACCACAGTAAGGTGTCTAATGTTTAAACCCAATATAGATGATGTATGAATATAATGTGTTAAGTTTATATGAAGATGATAATGATGAGGATTATAGAGATGAAGATGATAAGAATGAAACAATGATAAAATAAACACATTCCATACTAATTAAATTAAAACATATTTATTAATTTAATTCACCCTGTTACACATATATATATATATATTTATATATATATATTGTCTTCTAAAATCCTTGTTGTCATCAATTATAAAGGTTTATAGAAAAAAATAAACCATTGATTTCGGATTATTGTGTTTGCAGGCCCGTCGGAAGCGGGGGCTGACTAGGTGTTAGAGGTGTGCTCCTCCCATTAATTTGACAGTACATGGTTCAAATTAATAGTTTCTTGTCGTATGCAATAAGTATGGTGGCTGATTTGTGCCATTTCGCCTTTTCCCGTTGTTTCTAATTATCTACGCGAAAAGCCGAGAAAATTAATACGAAAAGGCGCCATTTTAGATTTTTAAAAATCTCGCCTTTTCGCGTAAATTTTGTCGTCTTTTCGCCCGCTTAATGTCGCCTTGTTTAAAACGCGAAAACCCGCCGAACATCGCCTTTTCGCCTTGTAAAATAAACGCGAAAACCCGCCAAACTTCGCCTTTTCGCCTTTTTAAAACACGACAACCAGCCGAACGTCGCCTTTTCACCTTGTTTAAAAACGACAACCCACCAAACTTCGCCTTATCGCCTTGTTTAAAACGCGACAACCCGCCAAACTTCACCTTTTCGCCCTGTAAAATAAACGCGAAAACCTGCCGAACGTCGCCTTGTTTAAAATGCGACAACCCGCCAAACTTAGCCTTTTCGCCTTGTAAAATAGACGCGAAAACCCGCCGAACGTCGCCTTTTTTAAAACGCGACAACCCGCAAAACTTCGCCTTATTGAAAATGGACACAAGCGAGTTTCTTACACATCGGATGCCTCTATTATGTAATAACTTAATTTTAACTATTAATAAAATTATACATCAATGAACATTCCGCGAGAGAGACTCCGGATAACTCGCGATTCGTTACTGTAACGGTTTCACGTATAGGTGTTGATTTGAATTATTATATAATTACAAACATGTAAGAGAGAGAGAGAGAGAGAGAGAGAGAGAGAGAGAGAGAGAGAGAGAGAGAGAGAGAGAGAGAGAGAGAGAGAGAGAGAGAGAGAGAGAGAGAGAGAGAGAGAGAGAGAGAGAGAGAGAGAGAGAGAGAGAGAGAGAGAGAGAGAGAGAGAGAATTTCGTGTTCAGCCAAGTACAGCATATACTGTAGGGACTGCTCTTCATCTCTGGATAAACACGGAATGCACATGCAAAGATCAATGATAAAAAAAAAAAAAGCCTCGATGATCGTACCCCCACACCCACGAGCAACTGCATGTCCCCTCTAAAACAAAAATGAATTCCCAATTAAAATGATTTGTTGCTTCAATAAATTTTTGGATAGATTTTGCTAACAATTTGTTCTCGTCTAATGTCAGATTGTTGTCACCATATAAAAAGTTACTAAAATTTTTGTGGTTTTACCAAAACATGTCGGAAAAGAATATGTATCTTTGGTTATTATATCGGGTACACTTAAAGAAATAATGTTGTGCATTTTCACATGCGCTACCACATTCACAGGAAGGGTCGGTAATGATATTAGCATAGAATAAATCATAATTAAGGGAACTGCCTGTTTCTCAGTCTGCAATGGAGCATGTTTAATTTTCTCTTACCCTGGTAACAGTTAGTTTGATATAATATAGGGTATATTTCCTCTTCCCTGATAGTTTCCTTAAATATAGGTAGGGAATTTAACTCTTTTAATTCATTTGGGAGATTGTTCCAGATTTTACAAGTAGCTGGTATAAAAGAAGATTCAGTTAGATTTAGCCTATATCGAGGTAGTTGAAAGTTGTTATTAGTCTGAAGTCTATAAGAAAATATATCAGAAACAAAGGGAGGTAAGAGTGACTTTAGGTATGCCGGTGCTTACCAATTTTTAATTTTATATAGGAGGGTCAGTTTTCTATGTTCTCGTCTTTGTTTAAATGTTGTCCACCCTAACTCTTTGTAAATGAAATCTTTTTTAGTAAAAAAGGGAGTCGGGATTTCTGTTATTTCTGTCATTCCGGAATTCGAAAAGGCGACATTCGGCGGGTTGTCGCGTAATAAACAAGGCGAAATTTGGCGGATTTTCGCGTTTATTTTACAAGGCGAAGTTTGGCGGGTCGCGTTTTAAACAAGGCGAAATGGCGACGTTTGGCGGGTTGTTGCGTTTTAAACTTGGCGAAAAGGCGACGTTCGGCGGGTTTTCGCGTTTATTTTTAGGTGAAAAGGCGAAGTTTGGCGGGTTGTCGCGTTTTAAGCAAGGCGATAAGGCGACATTAGGCGGACGAAAAGACGACAAAATTTACGCGAAAAGGCGAGATTTTTAAAAGCCTAAAATGGCTCTGATTGGTCAATTTGAATATGCACGCCAGGGAGCCGCCTGCAACGTCATATCGGAAGTGTGTCATACGGGAAGTGAGGTCATACCGGAAGTACGTCATACCGGAAAGGAGGTCATGTTATGGCAATAAGGAGAAAGAGCTGATCGTTGAGCTTGGAGTCATGTCTATGACCAGGACGGCCATATTGGATAACGAGCCAA